>JAJOOO010016055.1:0-23200 GCA_029582685.1 Solanum piurae
TTCTCTTTGAGCGATAATATTTTGTACTGTTTATGGTATTGACTGTTCTGCTGTTGATTTATTTATAGCAGTTGCTTAAAATTGCATTTCATGCATCTGCATAGAAGCAATATGACTTTCGAAGAATTCAGGAAATATTCATGTCTCAATCAATGCATAACTAAAGGATCAGAAGAGAGCTGAAATATTCTCTTTTAGTGCCTAAAGTGTTCTTGGTGCAGGAATTAGATTGTCAACTTTTATATTAGTGGAATTTTAAAGCTGGATATCATGTATTCCATTTTATGTTTGAGTAGCTAGCTAGAAGAAAATGAAGAAGCTAAGAAGTATAATGTGGTGTGACTGAAAGCTTATGAATTACAGATATGTAGTAAGTAATCCTTGAAGGTTTGTTGATGGGAAATAATAAATTTGATACTGTGTGATTAGAGTTTAGATTAAATTCAGATGACAATTTTATTAGACTTTATAATATATATTTTTTAAAACACAATATGAAGTATAATAACAGAGTTTAATTCAGGCCTGGAGCATTTGTTTATCACCACTAGCTTTTAGTGTAGACTGTAGACTTACATTCCAGCCTTTTTTAGAGCTGGTTTGTTAATAATACAAATTACTTCTGTTAAAAAAGGTTTAGTTCAGGCCGGGATAGCAATAGCGGGGGAGAAGGGAAAAGTACTTCAATCAGGTCAATTTGATTGAGACTTTGATGTTATCCTTGAAATAGCAGTGAGCAGCCCAAACTCAATTTTGAAACCAAACACAGATTGATCTACTGTCTGTTTCTGTTTCCAAATATTCCCAGT
The DNA here is from genome assembly GCA_029582685.1 of Solanum piurae. Lineage (NCBI taxonomy): Eukaryota > Viridiplantae > Streptophyta > Magnoliopsida > Solanales > Solanaceae > Solanum > Solanum piurae. Next base: position 810 of record JAJOOO010016055.1, read on the forward strand.
GCCAATATAATGTTATGTCCAACACTCTGATTTTTTAAGGTTTATGCTTGACTGTGGGTGATGTAATAGTCATGTAGCTGAGAGGTAGAAGAAATGGAAAGCCGGAAGCCTAAAATGTTCTTCTCAGGAAATCATGTGGACATGTGGAGAGAGAAATATGAGAGCCTTTGAGCTAAATAAATCTCTGTAGGCCACATCTACAGGAATTCGATATGTTGTATGTACATATGGAGCTTATTGGACATTCCCAGTGAATATGTGATTACCTAGAATCTCTATATTGGAACTGCAACCTTTAAGATGTTTTTCTGTACATCTTCTATATGGATTAATCCCTTTTTCTCAATGATGTACGTTATCTATAAAAAGTAGGCTGCTTATAGTACAAAATGCATTTAAGGTTGCTAAATTGATATTGGATATATTACCATAGTATTTTGTAGTGAATTCTGTTTGTGTAATTTGTTCTTGGCTGTGTTAGTAACATTTTTTTTAGGTGTTAGTAACATGTTTTCCGTCTTTCCTTGTTCTTTTTTCTATTTCCAAAACAGGGTGTTCTTTGATATGTCTAGTAGGCAAGATTCAGATATTGATGATGATTTCAGTGATCTTTACAAGGAATATACTGGCCCTGTTAGATCCAACACAACTAAGGCACAAGATAAAATTGTGACAGAAAAAAGGCCTCATGTTGGTTCAGATGAGGAAGAAGAGGATGCCCGCGACCCCAATGCTGTGCCGACGGATTTTACTAGCAGGGAAGCGAAGGTTTGGGAAGCTAAATCCAAAGCTACTGAGCGAAACTGGAAGAAACGGAAGGAGGAAGAAATGATTTGTAAAATATGTGGAGAGTCGGGCCACTTTACTCAGGTACTGCTTTGTATTGGGATTCTTATTATTATTCTTGTTACTACTATGTGTCGATGAGGGAGAGATATTTTAAGGATCACAAGGGTTATATCAGAAAATATTTACTTTTAGTGAACCATTTAATAAATAATTTCCTGTGTTCCTCATGCTTACTCTCTAGGATGTTGATTTTTTTTCCTGAGAATAATTAGTGAGAGAACTTTAGTTCATTTTTTTTTGTTATCACAGTCTCGCTCCTTAATATTCTCTTTTATTTTCTGGTGAAGGCAGTTGTTTTCATCTTACCCTTGCTGTCCAGTTATCAGATGTTCGTAGAGCAACATCCACTTTTGTTTCTTGATATACTGGGTCAGCTGGCATACTATAAACTTGTCATTACACTCATCTTCTTACCTTTTTCCACTTCCAACTAACGAATTTTTAAATCATTCTTTTGGGTGTGCTTGGATAAGTATGAAAATTGAAAATCTATCCATGAGATATCTTTCTTGCATATACTGGTAACTACCTCTCAAAAAAGTGTCTTTTCTTGCATATACTAGTATCTCACTTGATAACTAAAACCGATCGCATAAGAGCTTAAACTCTGGCAATTTTTTTGCTTATGATCCTTCTGAACGAAAGGCAACTAAAGAAAATATAAGCTGTGTGCATGCATTGACTGGTAATTTTTTGCGTATGATCCTTCTGCATGCCATTTCTATCAAGCCCAACCAGGATTCTCTTTTGGGCGAACAGATGATGGCTTTATTAACAAACCTTGTCTTGCACAAGAATATATTATTACTGTTCAACTAATATAAAAGAGGCTGCTTATCAAAAAATCTAAAGGGTGTGTACCTCCATATCTGTCCAAAGGTTTTTTCTCATAGACCCATGGAAGAGCTTATGCAAATGGTCAAAATTTATTTTGTGTGCTAAACAAACCATGTTTAGGGATGTCCATCTACTCTCGGAGCGAGTCGCAAGTCTCAAGATTTCTTTGAGAGAGTGCCTGCAAGGGAAAGCCATGTGAAAGCTTTGTTCACCGAGAAAGTTATAAATCAAATTGAGAAGGAGGTTGGCTGCAAAATCAAAATGGAGGAGAAGTTTATTATAGTCAGTGGGAAGGACAGATTGATCCTAAGAAAAGGAGTGGATGCTGTACATAAAATTAAAGAAGATGCCGACAAAAAGGGTCCTTCTAGTTCTCAGGTGTCCAGATCAAGGTCACCTGAGCGCCGAAGTCCTGTTAGTGTTCGTATGGCACGTTCTGATTCTCAGAGATCCAATCACAGCCCTCAGAGTGCATCACAGTTCCACCATAGGTACGGAAGACAAGAGAAGGTTGTTGATGATCGCGGTCATGATGATATTCACAAGAATGCAAGGGGTAGTTCACAAGGTAGGAAAGCAAATAGTCCATCGTCTCTTCTACAAGTAGATCACACTTTTTACTTTTAGCCTGCTTTTTGTTTCTTATTTTTCTCTTCTACATGTAACTTTCACAATTAAGTTTTGTATGAACTTCACAGGCTTGTTCTGATGTTGATTTATTTGCTTTAGTAATGTACGTTACTTAGTTTATCTTTCCATTTCTTTTTGTGGCAGCAAGAGGTAAGTTCTTTTCAAGCATTCTGTTCGATTCTGATGTAACATTCCTGGTGGACTCAAATGAAAGGATTGTGTCCCCCAATGAAAATTTTCACTGAAAGTATGTAGAGACTCGTTTGCTTCAGATGGGTTCACTATGAGAATTTAAGATAGTTTGCCATGTTAAAGCTGCCATCATTGTTAGAGTTCTTCACTGGAAGTGCTTAACCCACTCTTCATTTGATGAAGCTTATGGTAATGATGGAGCTAGAGGTCGATCAAGCCTGTCAAAGTCTCCGGCACGTGCTGCTTATATGAGTAACTCGTATAATTCATATGACGGTCATGGTCAGGGCAGGGGTGTCTCCCGGTCTGATGGTTGGGATGCGAGTAGACGTGATTCTGACATGAAATCTAACCGTGATTTTGACCGCCCCTCCGTTCCACAATCCTTAGAGAGTGTTGAATTGGAATACCAAAAGGATGCCATAGATCTAGGAAGAATTCGGGACAAGGAAGAAGATGAAGAAAATCACAAGCATAGAGAGGTATGAGATTTACTTTAACTTTCATCTTTCCTTTTGTTTTTTCTATTTGGATTATTTTTTTTAGATTTCAGACTTGTTTTTGGCTTTGAAGAAGGACCTTCTCTGAAGTCCCTCATGCAGATGTGTTAAATTCCAGTCAGGTTATGTTTTTATGTAAGGACTTTAGTGATAATTTATTTTGGTTCGTCAATCTTAGTCCATCAGAGATGTAAGAGAGAACTACATGAAGAAATTGGCCATCCTTAGAGTTGAACATGCAAAGCAATGGGAAGAGTTTCTTCAAATTGATGCAGTAAGGAGGCAACAGCTGGCAGGACAACGTATGCCAGCCTCTGGGTTTGGTGGTTATAATCAACAGAGTTATCAAGAGTATGACAACTCTGCAGGGAAACCACATTATTCTGGACCCAACATACCAATGGAACCAAGGGGAAGGTATCCAAACCCTATTGATAACTATCATCCATCAAGACCACATGACAGTTACGATGACTTTCAGCGTCAGAGGCATGATGACTTTGGGAAAGCCTATAATCGATACTAGATGGGTAGATTGGAGTTTTTTTTTGTGGTGAGTTGTCTTACTCTTTTGACAAGCTAAAAGTCCTAAGTTTCATTTCACCTAAAGCATTAGCTCTCTTATTTTTAGGACTTCAAAACTTTCAGGATGCAAGTTGGTGGACTCCACAGGTTCACTGCGATGAATCAGTCTGCGCAAGTGATGTTTGGAGATAGAGAAACGTCATGAGAGTTGCTGAGTATGGTACCGTAGATGTTGTAAAGACAATTGAAACAGGGTTCTTATTTGGGGTTAGTGGTGGTACATTTATCTAGATTAGTGAAGTTTGAGCTCTGGCGTGAAATTTGGAAATTCTTAATATCATGGTATACTTCCCTGCTTTTGCATATGCTTCAAGAAGCTTTTGATCAAATGATGAGTGATACATTTTTCATAATCCTGGCGATTTTACAGAGTTATTGTTTTCTTAATACTTGAATGTCATAATTCAGTTTGATGGGTTACATTCTTATAATATTTGTTAGTCCCTGTTCTCCTAGTTTTATACTAAGAGTTTGGTGAATCTTGAGGATACACACCTACATTGGCTGAATTATCCTCAAGGACGCTCAAGTTATGAGAATATCCTACCGTTTAATTGATAGAGCCTTTTCCGTAATATTTTTAACATACACTACTTATTAAATACATCTAGATGTTTTTTAAAATTGGCATATTTTGTTAACGCATCAAAATAAGTTAAGTAACCAAATGAATTACTCCCTCTGTCCCATTTTATATGATGTACTTTGATTTGGCACAAACTTTAAGAAAAATGGAAAGACTTTTAAAACTTGTGGTAAAAAATGAATGATAGAAATTTGTGTGGTTGTAAATCATTTCATTAAAGGTAAAAAAGACATTTTATAAGCAAATTGTTACTTAAAATAGAAATGTGTTATTCTTTTTGGAACTGACTAAAAAGGAAAGTATGTCATATAAATTGGGACAGAGGGAGTATAACTTAACCGGTTCAAACTCTAAAATTTGGGTTAATATGCGTAAATTACGGGTTATGTAATCTTGGGTCAATACGGGTTATGCTATTTTGCCACTTTAATTTCGGATTATATTATCTTGCAACTTTAATTAAAGACGCCTAATAAATAAAAGAAAAATCAGATTAGAAAGGAATTTTTTTTTTGATATTCATATATTTTTTTTAAAATTAAATCTACTCAGAAAACAAAAACTCGTATTTTATTATGTTACCTTCTAAATTATGACTTTCAAGTATTAAAAGTTCTAAACCCTTAAACTGTCACATTTATTAAAAAAATCATAGTTAAACTATGCATTATTTATGTTATTCCTGAATTTAAATGCGCTGCTTCAATTTTTTTTTGAAGTGTCAAATGGACACTACAGGTAGTTCCTTTTTGTTTAAGAGTAATAATAATTCTATTTAGCATGAAATAAATTCTAATTAAATAACTAGAACTAAAGAAGAACAAAAAGGGATTAGAGAAAATAAGGTGTCATTTTTGTTCCATTTGGTTCGAGTTCACTATAATTCCATGTTTCTTTCCTCAATTAATAAACCCTAAACCCTCCCTCCGTCCTCCGGATTGAAGCTTAATTTTACGGTGAGTACACGGCGGAGATGGATTTGGACTTCGACGGTCCAAGTAAAGTTCCGACTAGGCAATCCCGTTTTGCTCCTAAAAGCTCTAAATTGAAGCCCCAACCAGGAACCAAACCAAAAATTGAAACACTGCCACAGTCTGATTCAGCCATTTCGACTAAAAAGGAAGAGTTGACTGTTCATTTAGCCGAAAACGGAGCGGTTACAGGTAATGACGACGTTCCATTGGAGGGAGAGACTACAGGAAACGACCTGGCAGAAGATGAAGAGCAAGTCACTGACAGCGATCATGATGAAGTTGTTCGTGAAATTGATGTGTGTATTAACCCTTCCTTTGATCCCAGCACTCAGGTAGATTACTCGATTTAAGAAATGTGTTGTCTTTTTGTTGAATTTTGGTTTTTTTTAATTTGTTGAGTATAATTTTCTTTTTGTTTGTCAGTTATATGTGTTTCAATATCCATTGAGGGCCGTATGGCGTCCGTATGAATTGGAGGAAAGATGTCAAGAGGTGAGTTACAATTGTTTTTAATGTTTTCATTTGGTGGAATACATTGGTCATTGTTTATTATGCCAAATGAATCAGTAGCTTCGAAGATTAAATTGAAAATGCTTGGTTAAAGATAAGAATGGACTGGCTGGGTTTAAGTGATCAGTTCTGAATTCCAGTTTTTTATATTTGCAGGTGAGGTTGAGACCTTCAACTGCAGAAATGGAGGTTGATTTGGCAATAGATTTGGATTCTAAAAACTTTGACAGAGACTCTGTCCATGCTGCAACAATAAAAAAGCAGGTTCATTTGATTTATCCTCTCAAAATGTAAAGAGAATCTTTGAGATGTATGGAAGCATGACTTTTTAATATATTGTTCTCTTCTTAAACTGCAACGTAGACAAAGAACAAACTAGTTAATTTCTTTTCATTTGTGTGAGCCTTTGCTGGGTAGAGTTACCTAGTACATTTTTTGGTAGTTAGTGGGAGATAGCACGTACCCGATGTAATAGTTTAGGTGTTTATAAAAAAGCTACACCACACGCGCGTGCACACACACGTATATGTATACATATGTTCTCCTTTTCCCTAGTTTCTGAGCATAAAATTATTAGAGATAGGCTTAGTGTTGCTAGCAATTGGCGGCTAAGGTCAGTTTTTCTCCCTTTAAAAAAAAGTAAAATCCACCTTGTGCTGCCGTGGCGTTTGGCTTTTCATCAAATTATGTCTGTATGTGCAAGTCAGTTGCACGTCAAACTTTAACTAGTTAAATGGAACGAAGATGATAAAATTGTGGTGCCTGTCACCTTCAAAGCCTGCGGCCGCCGTTTTATGCATATACATCATCCAGTTTCTTGGTTGTAACTCTGCTGTTAGGTGTAGGATAATGAGGTTGTTTTTTGCGAACTTTGACATTTAGATTCTGGAAACTCTGCACTTAATATTTGTTCCCTTAGCAGGAGTTTCAGTTCTAATTTCTTTAGCCAGAATCTGATTGTTTCCCATTTTCCAGATGCTTTCTACATCATGGATGCCATTACCAACTTGCGCCTCTAGATATGCTGTTGGGGTCCTCATTGGTGATAAGGTAAACAATTTGTTGTTGATGGCTTAAATGCATCTTTAACTCCCTCATGAAGTTTGATTGACTAGTAATTAGTCTTCTGCAGTTTATGTATGTGCTTATGCATTTTTCAGTTGTTGTCCTTTTCTTTTTAAAAATCTAATTAGGACCATAACAATGTCGAGTAGCTACTCTCTCAACTTCAAGTGTGATCAAGCCAATTTTATATCAGCTTCAAGTTGAAGCAAATCACCCGCTGTCAAATCTGACTCTACTGTTGTCTAGCGGTCTGGAACTGCTATGATAGTATAGTGCTTCTGGCTCTCTTATTCACCCCAAGTTCTGCCACTAAGGGGTTGTTTGGTTGGGAACAAGTTATCGAGGGATTAATTATTATGTGATAAGTTATTCCACCATGTATATGGGATAACTTATCCCATCACTATGGTATAAATGATGGGATAAATAATCCAAGGACAACCTAATACCTCCAACCAAATGCAGGATAAAATACTTCACACCAAACTATCCTTAGTAGTAAAATGTTGTCAAGTTATTCTAGTTATATTCTTTTGTTTCTTATATACATTGGTGTGAATAACTTTAACTAAATTTCTGGGTTTGCTAATAGTGATTTGAAGCTCATTTCTGCAGTCAAAAGAAAAATATTAAAGCTTACTAATGTTCTCCATAGTCACACTCTTGCTTCCCATTTGTTATGCAGTTACACCTCAATCCTGTTCATGCAGTTGTACAACTCCGGCCATCAAAGCGGAATCTTAAGGAAAGTGAGTTGAAGAAGAACGTTACCACCAACAATGATGAAAAAAGTGTTGAAAATGAAGACGTCAAGGAGAAAAGGCCCATGGGACCATCAAAGAAGCAGGTTTATTTCATGATTTTCTCTTTCATGACAGCTCATAAGCTCAACTTTTATGGACCTTGTATATGACCACTTTTCATGTGATATTATGGCACAGATCATTGGCTAGCACTTAAAATATCGTATGTCAAGGGCTTCCCATTTCCTGCTTTACTAGGTTTGCCACATTTTGGATAAATAATGATAACGGAAATGCCTAAAGATAGGATAGGTCTTCAGTAGTTAAGCAGTCTGCTACTTCAAGTCTTACTTTTTCTTGTATGGTAAATGCCACACCTACCTGCCTTTCCACTTCGCCTCAATTGGTGACTCGAGTCAACCCCAACTTTATTGTTGGAGGTGGAGAATCTCTTGCAACTAGGCTATCCTTCCTTGATGTTGTACAAGCTTTTTGTAAAAGTGTGTTACCTTTTCGTTGATTTATTCTTGAAACATATACCTTTTGTGCAGAACAAACCACCTGGGATAGAAAAGGATATTGGAGAGGTATGAACACCTGTGAACATGTACTCACAAAATTTCTGCTTTTCAGTATGAACTAATAACTCTCCATATTGTTCTTTAGCTTGAGTGGCTGCTGATTTTTCACCTACATGGTTTGAATTGACGTTTCTGTTGCAAGTGTTTTCTATTTATATTTGCTCAAGAGCAGTTAGCTTTCTTCACGCAGTTGCAAGTATCATTCCAAACAGTTTCATTGATGCAGATCCTTGTGAAGTTATTAATATCTGTTTTATTTCCTGTTTTAGCATTGGTTACATCTAAAATACCATGGGGCTAGGAGTGACATTTCAGCCAGATATCTGCAGAAAATGGCCATGGAGGAAGGCTCTCCAGTACCATTTTCAATGAGCCCGTATGTGTGCTAATATGGTTTATTTTTCTTTGCTTGAACGATATTTTTTTGGGGCAAACTGCTGCTGTTCAGGACAACTAAAAGAAGCATTTTCCCTGCCTCACAGCATACATTTATCTACTCTCATTCTAATACCAATTTTCTTTTCTTATTCGATACGCAGGGTTGATTATCTGAATGCCTTTTGTCCTGGAAGACCAACTGACACTGACAGATTAAAAATTCTTCGAACAAGGTATTGCAGCCACTCTAATTGGTCCTTCACATCGTGTGTTTTGACATTGAAAGGTTTGGAGGAGCTGCTAAGGACCAAAACAAAAAAATTATTTACATCTATGATCATATAGATCGTCGTCTTCTTTATTGTTGGGTGTTATCATCCTCTAGTATTGCACTATTGCTGGTCCATTTCACTACCTGCAAATTATCTTCTTTTTCTTTTCCATGGAAATTGCAAATTACTGTAATGCATTTCCTTATTTCTTGCTGTCTTTCTTTGTATTTATTTATTCACTTTTTGCATTCTGTATAATGTTGAGTTGAGGTTTGTGATGATCTTTGATTACTTGTTCATAATCTAGTGTTTTTAGTTAGCGATTGACTTGTCTTTGGTTGATGGACTGGTAATTTCCTACTGGGTTCTTAATTAGTAATTTATAATTATTCAATGAACTTTAAAATAATACAGAGTTTGAACCAAAACTACTGTGATTGACTGAACTTGTAACCGAAACTCTAGCTCCGCCCATGGGTCTGCTGGGGATATGAAGGTGTAGATACTAACTCCATGAAGTGGTAAGTTAAGCAGAAAAAGGAGGTTAGTCAGACTTGAATTGCATGGCACAATTGAAGTGTGCCTTTTACTGAAGAAAAAGTGAATCATGTAAATTGTAAAGATAACATAACATAAACACAAACAACTCTATGGATAAATCAAAGCAGAAAGAGGTCCTTACTTTGAGTTTCACCGTCACTATTATCAAAGGAATTTTTCACGTGCTTGTCCCATGAAAAAGAATCAAGCCCGCACGTGAAGGGTGTCTTCAAGACATGTTTAAATAAATAAAACCGCGTCAGACATAGTTTGACATAAATATGCAACCTCTGACTTGAATTGCTTCTGTTTGTGATTATTTTATTTTCTTTCTCTAGCCAGAAATTTGCTGTTTCTTCATTCTAATATCCCTGACATGTGAATAGATAGCCTTTCTTGATATGCCATGTTGCTCAACTATCTTAAATAAACATTCTTTCCCATTATATGGTCCTAGCTTGTAAATTGTCAAATTGATGGTTTTCAGGTTGTCTCAATTACCACTTGAAGAACGTGTTAGAACTTGGCTTCTTGAGGTTTGTACCCACTATTTGAATTGTGCGCTGCATGCATATTCTTATGCCTTCAGCAATGTTCATATACATGGCCCCATGGTCCTTATAGCTCACAAAGGCAGCACATTTCTAAATCTGAGTTCATTTTGCAACAGGGGCCTCCAATTCATCGTTTTGATGCTTTAAAGCACCTAGCGCCAGATAATTCTGCTGATGAGATTATAAGAGTCCTCCAAATATATGCACAATTAGTTCAAGGATTGTGGGTTCCAAAAAGTTCATTAGTCTATGGAACGAATAGTGGAGTTGAAGTTTTAGCGAGGAATTTCGTTCTGTACGAGTTTACCAAGGGTATCTTAATTAAAAAGTCAGTTTTTGGCAGGAGGCCTGAATTCCTTAAAGCTGCGACACCAGCACTAAAATCATTAGCTGTTGAGAGGCCTGACCTGAATGATTGGAAGCTCAAAGAGCATCCTGACAAGAAATTTGAAAACCTTTATGGTGATGTTGTGAGAGAGCAGCAAGCTACCTGGGAGTGCTTGGGGAAACAGATCAATGATGTTTTGCCTGGAGGAAGAAACAGGCCTACTATGAAGAATCCTTTAAACCCTAATGCCGACATTCCTGCATTGCCAAGTGGTGATAAGCCCACTTCTAGCTCACTTTTGAGAACATCTATGTCCGAAGAAATTCGAGAAGCTTTGCCAAAGGCGCTTCAAGAAGTTTTTAGAACTTATAAGGTTTGCAGGTGAGATCGCTGAAAATGACTTATTAAATTTCTGCTTTTGTTGTTTAATATCCAGTGAACAGTGATTTTGGGTATTCATCTTAGTCACACAAATTGTTAAGAGTCTGAGAATAAGTAGGTGTCTGGCCATGGATTTCAAATAATTTTCACTTTTATTTGGAATTTATGAAGTTGGAGTTGGTTATACTTTTTGCAAAGGAGAGAATAGAGCACTTTATTTGATGAAGACCGAGTTGGTAAATAGGTTTGGAGCACTTCTCCAAATTGTGATAAATTCGCATGGCCAAATGGTTTCTTACAGAAACCTGGGTCAATGAGGTGGTTTATTGACCTTGGTTTGATTGCTCTAAAATTGGCGATCATGTCTGGGCTTTCTAAAATTGCTTTTGCTCCCTCCAACTTCTGTCACCTGTTGTCTCCCTAATCTTGTCTCACTAATAAGTAATAACATCACCTTTTTAATGGCTTTTGATATTATCCTTTGGATCTTAAGGAATGTGTAAATAGGTGGTTTTTTAATCTGCCCTGTCAGTCATTTACCTCTTAACACAATTCTTCCTGATTTCACCCTTCCTCTATTTGATTGTTTCATCCCATGTATGACCAGTTTTCTAAAAGGATGAGATGGTCTAGTTATAGGACACATTTCTTTGCTTTCAAATATTTTAATACGTTTGAGCAGTGTTGATCCATTGCCCCTCAAAGTCCTGTTTATGATGACTTGTTAGTTGAGGTGAGTTGTGCGAGTATTTAGGTCCAAATTGTCCACTATATGATTCACGCTTTGTCTTTCTTGTATGTGGTATTTGTCTTTCTTGTACGTGGTATATCTACTTTACTTCTCTAGAATGGGAATGGATCATAACATAGAATATATTACATTGTCTTTTTCCTGTCCGCCTCACCTGTCTACGATTTAGAAGGAACAGAGCATTTTTGTTCTTCAAGAGAAAATGTGCACGACTTGTTTTATTAGCATGATTTTCTCCATCTAAATTTGTGACCCCTAACAGATTGAGAATCCTCTGTTTACTTTTTGTCAGTTTCCAACAAATCCGCCAAGGTCTGCGAAAACTTGGAGTTTCTAAGTCATATCCTCCAAAGGGAGCTCCAAGGAAAGCTATAACTGCATCCATTGATGTTTTTGATGCACCTCAAGAGGAGATACAGGCAGTGATTAATCAGGTTGCTGTAAATATCCATGGTGTCTATGTTTTGAAGTCGTCGCCAGATAATCCACAGTATGACACATTGAGGTTAGTAACCATTGCTATTATAAGTAAAACTGCTTGATGAACACCTAGGCCTATGACTAATACATAATGTTGGTTCTCAGGAAAGTTGTAATTGATCTTTTTATGGCTGAAGGACCGAGTGCCAAGCTAAAGAAAGCATCTGTAACTGAAGCTGCCAAGTTGCAACTGAATAGGGATATTACCAATGTTGAGTTTCTAAAGGTGAATAGTTCTTTTCTTGTAATGAGAGTTAAGGAATATCATCTTTTGACATTATTGTAGTTGATGTAGTGATTTCAATTTTGAATTAGTCAATCAATGAAATACACCTACTTCGGTTATTTAAATACTTGCAAGTAATTTGTCTTTGAAGGCATGTTTTGGGGTCCTTAAAATTAGCGTTTCTCTACATTCACACTTGTCCGTACTTAAAATCCTAATGTTGTGTGGCAACATCACAAAACCATAGTACAACTAGTTGTGCTCTATCTTACCTAAGTGGCCAAGTCTACATTGACTCCTACTGATTGTAGGTCTTTGAGCCACCTTCTCTAAGTAATTTTAAGTCTACTTCACTTTTTAGCGTTTTCAATCACCAGAATGTACATATGAACTGATAAATTGCATGGTAAAGAAGCGTTGGACAGAGTTGCAAGAAAAGGGGATGTCAATAAATGTGTTGCTGATTTGATTCCTATAGATTGGTGGGCACAGTTGGCTTGCTTTAGGAATGTCACTTAGAAGAAGGGTCATGCAGATTGGAAGCATTTTCCTGTTGAACAAAAACAAGGGTTTTTTCTGCTAGTTGAAAAGAATTTCCTTTTTCATTTTCCATCGAGTTTCAAGAACTGTTATTTCCTTTCCCCTTCTTTTTATTATTGGATCTATAGTTTGGTAAGTTTCTTGGAATTTTGTATTATGAATGAGCTCCAGTGTGAAATATTGTCGTTCCGCCATATTGCAATGGTTTTTCTGAAATTTGTGCAGAAGCTTCATTGCTTTTGTCTAATTCCTGATATATTATAGAAAAGACTTCCTGAATGGTAAATAATTTTCTATGCTTGTGCAGGTTATGAAGGAACTATGTCATTCAGAAAATTCAGCATGGGTTTTGAGAAGTGGCGACGGCAAGCCAGAATAGTCTGCTACCTTTAAATCATGTTGTACAGGTCAGGAAAAGTAGGTACATGTTAGTTGCGGAAATTCTCGATAACGAGCAGGAAGAAAGCTTTGCTTGAGTTTTCCCTTTACTAACAATTGTTTAGTTTTTGGGTTCTACAATGTCTCAAGTATACGGTTGAGCTGTTGGTAGGAAACGTTTTGCATTTGCAAATCTAGTAGTAGAAAATTTAGGAGATATTACTTTATCAGAAGATATTGTAGAGATATACTTCTTTTCTTTAGTCACTCAAAGAGTTCTAAGTTGGTTCTAGTTTTATGATGGCCAATGATGCATGTGCATTGACAAGATTTAAATAGATCATGCATCGAGGCATTTGGGAGAAATTAAGTTCTTCTGGGGAGTAACAGAAATCAGGAAGATTCCACATAGTTATATAATATATGGCACCGAAGGGTGTGGCCTAGTTGGTCAATGAAGTGGTCGAGAATCCTAAGGTCTCAAGTTCAAAACATAGTGGAGACAAAAAATATTAGGTGATTGTTTCTATCTGTCCTTAGCCTTGGTGGATAGAATTACTTAGTACTGTTGGTGGTGGGAGGTGGTAGGTTGTGGTGTCTCGTGGAATTATAGTAGACTATATTTTATTTTTAACATATCATAGTAAAATTTGCCGATCAAGCGCGTCGAGGGACAACAATTGGTCTCCCCGTTAATGACATATATCATATTTATTTTTCGTCTCATTTCGTGTGACATCATTGAAGAGTTAAATTTTGGCCTGTGAATTTAGAATGAAAGTTTAAAATAAAATTTACATATCTAAAAACTATATAAAAAGTATAATAAGTTATATTAGTTAATAATTTAAAATATTTTTAAAACATAAAAAGATCTTATCAAACAAAATTCAAAAGTTACTACAAAAAGGAGGAGCTACTTCTAAATCCTGGGAAATCCTAGTTGCAGAACTGAAAACTTGTACTATTGTGTAATATGCTCTCAAAAAAGAGTGGAAAAGAAGCTTTTATTCAAATTAGAGTAGTACTACTACTTCTGCAACAATAGAAGTATCAGCAGCCCCTTTCAACCTATATGAGTTATGATGGAATGGTAGAGTTCCTTCCTTCTTAATTAGATATTTCGAGTTTGATGAACTTCCGAGAATAGAAAAATCTATTTGGAGGCACTACTCAAAAATGAGTTTTGTAATGTACAAATAGACTTCAATATGAATATCGACAAAAAAAACCTTTTCTACCTAGAAGAAAAAGAAACAAGAAGCATTAACAGCCAAATTAACATTGAATAGTGTCTTTAGTACTATCACTGCACAGCTTCTCTGCTCTGAAAAAAAGAGAGGCTAAAGTCGCATTGCTTTTGCATTGAAACTTGCATACACACAAAATATTTTCTCCGTTAACTGTCCACTTTAAACTTTGCACGTATTAAGTAGTAGTACTCTTTTTCTTTTTTTATTTGATGTTTGATCCGTATTCATATTCTATCATGATTAATCTTGTTTCACGTCGTTGAAAATTCCATTTAAAGGAAAAACACTTTTATTAAGTTGTTTTTTTTTCATATCTAAAATTTGAACTCGAGGGTTTGGTGATGAGTGGACGGATTACAAAATGACACACTCTCATTTTAGTTTGGTGATAAAAGAATATCATCTTTAAAAAGTAAATTGACATTAAAATATAAATTGGCCTTCACGTTTATCATTTGAGAAACATTTAAATGTGAAAAGAGGAAGAATAATAAAATAATATTGGGATTAAGCAAAATCAAGCATGTGATTGTGGGATACACGACAAATAAAATTCAAAGATTAGAACACATTTATTTGTATCACGGAATAGAAACTTAGGTAGTTCAATTTCTCCATCCACCAACAGAGGCGTATCTAGAATTTGTGAATAATGAGAGTACTATTCATATAGCTGGTGTCGCTACAAAATTATTTGAAATCAAACTTAAATTTCCACACTAAAAATTCATTTGTGTACCATGTATCAATAAGTGCAGTCACTCCTTTATAAAAAAATAAAATTACACCGTTTATAGCTAGGTTGATTTTTTGTTTTATATATGTGTACTATATGTTAGACTCACCTAATTTTCTAGTAGTTATACTTTTTTATATTGATTTTTTTTCATGAAACTAAGACAAATAAAAGTTTAAGCAATATTTGTTATAAAAAGTAATATATTAACGTTTGTAATATAAAAAATTGAATAGAAATTAGTCACGAGGGGGAACCTTTTCTTCTTTTAATTTCATGTTTGATTTTATTCTGCATAAAATGTAAAACAAATTAAAAGGTAAAAGAGAAAAGAAAATAAAGATTTATCAGTGGCGTCTGATTTAGTTACAACAAACCCAACAATTTATTTGACTTCTAGTTAGTATTGCATAAGCCAACCATATCCATATTAATGTATTATATTTTCAGAATACCGAACAGGTAAAAATGAGAAACGAATATAAGTAATGAATTACTTTTTATCTCGTTGAAACATTTGTCTTCAACTTGCATAATGAGTCGTTTGGTAAAAGGTATAAAAATAATAATAAATATGATATACTAATAACAATAAAATTAATTATATTGACATGTATTATATTTTATCACCCATTTGGTTTGTTAAATGAATGAGGTGTACTAAAATAGAAATAATACTTATAATATTATTAATCAATGTCATGATTTACTACGAGTAAAAGTAATATTGAATAACCTATATAATTAATACAATATATATTATTTTCTCTAATACCTTCTACCAAACTATTCTTACGTGTGATTCATCTAAACACATACGCTCAAAGACACATATAAATATGAAAATTTTAAAAAGAAGAAGAAATTTTCTAGAATTAATTTGAAAAAAATTAGATCTGATAAAAGGGTTGGAAACAGGTTATCATGTTCCCTTTTATTCATCAATTAAAAAAAAAAAGTGGAAATAAGGCAAAAGGGAGAAAGATCCATGCAAATATGGCAACAAAATCTTTAGGAAAAGTTTAAAAGAAAGACATTTAATCATTTGGATTATTAAGAACCTAATTATACACTGATAATTAATAGCTGACATATCAAAAATATCTATTATAATCTTATAAATGAAGTTTGAGAAGAATATAATATACACAAAAGACCTTATTTTTAGTTTTTCTGGAGTAGAGAAGTTAATTCAATAGAATTTTGACTAAAAAAAAAGTTTTCAAATACAAGAATAATATGACAAGAAAAACAAGAAGATAGTAAAAAATAAATATAAAGGTAAAAGTAATAAATGAAAACAAAAAAGGAAAGGTTTCTTCGTAAGGCAGCATGTGCATGTTAGTTGTCCTTCTTTATCCACTTATGATCATGCTTTGCTTGAAATTATATTAAATTACCCCATTTTGCCTTCCCATGAAATATTCAAATCACACATTAATACAATTCCTTTCATTTACCTCTAATACAAATAAACAGAAAAAATATAAAAAATTAAATAAAGAAATTCTTTCTTTATCTTTCTCTAGGTGTTCGATACTCTATAAATAACTTATTTTATCAAAATTTCAAAATTTGCTTATTATTTTGAGGAGTATAATTTTAATTAATTAATTAATTTGAAAAATAAAGTTACTTTCATTAATATTAAAAGGAATTATTTTTAAAAAAAAAAACACTATTTATCACTATTCACAAATATGTTTTCTTTTTTTTTGTAATTGAATTTGATACACTTGAACCAAAATTCTTTTAGAAACAATCTCTCTATCTCCATAAAGTAGTGATAAGATCTGCATACATTCTATCATGCCTAAACTTCATTTAGTAAAATTTTATTAGATATGTTATTGTATTTAAACTTATATTATATTTTTTCTAAAAATCTTGGTCAAATACACCAAAACTCTATTTTTTTATTTTAAAAAAGAAGTATTTTTAGTTTTCAAAAAAACTTAACAAGTGTCAAGTAAATTGAGATGGAGTGTAATAAATAAATTCTATATCTAGATAATTTTATCATTATTTTATTAGACCAATTTTAGGATCATAGTGTGTAACTTCTTTCTCAATGGTTGAGGAATGCTTGTCACCTACTCCTCTTAAAAGCTTAAGTTCCCACTCCCACTCTACTTCTCTTCTTCAACTTTTCTCCTAAATTGCTAATCTTTGATCTGCTCTGTTTTTTCTTCTGTTTGTTGAATGATAGCTATGGAGAAGCATAAATGCAAGCTATGTTCAAAGAAATTCTTAAATGGAAAAGCTTTAGGTGGTCATATGAGGTCTCATTTAATACCTCTACCACTTCCACCTAAGACTCCGCCGTTAAATCAAGATTCCGGCGGCCGGAGTGAGTCAACTTTATCACTCTGTTCATCAGAAAATCAAGAAGATAAGGTGGTGGAAGAGAAGGATTTTAATTATGGGTTGAGGGAAAACCCGAAGAAAAGCTTCAGAATGATAGATCTAAGAGACAGAGAAAGTGAGACTGAGTCGGAAAAAAACGCAGAAAATCGGAGAAGATGTAAGAGAAATCGAAGAATGGTTGAAAATGATGAGCGAATCGAAGAAGTGAAGGAGAAAATTGCTGATTTCAGATCGTTGAATTTGTATTCAGATGATGCAGACATTGCTATGTGTTTAATGATGCTTTCAAGAGATTCAAAATTGAAGCCAAAACAACACCAATGTGGGATTTGTTACAAAGTGTTCAAAACTTCTCAAGCTTTAGGTAGTCATAAAACCATTCACAAGAACAGAAACAACTATGATAATGATGAAGAGAAAGCGCAAGAAATATCTTCGAACAGAAAACTAAAATCAGTTAGTCATGTGGATGAGAAATTGCATGAATGTCCATTTTGTGGGAAGTTTTTTCAGTCAGGTCAAGCATTAGGTGGACATAAAAGATCACATCTTGTTGTTATGAGTTCATCAACAAATTCAGCTAATTTACCAAATAGGTTCATAGATCTTAACATGCCAGCACCACTTGAAGACAATGAATTTTGCCAACCAGATTTTTCTACAGTGAAAGTTTAACAAGAATTCGCATGAGAGGTTAAATAATTGTCTTTTAGTCATTTTTCTTTAATGGGGTTTGCTTATTTGTATTAAAAGTTATGATCTTTAGTCCCATTTTAGCTCCTCTTGTTTTGGGGTAGCTGTAACTTGTAACACACATTGCTTTGAAACTTCCACAAACAATCTGAAAAATTAGTTGCAGATACAAACAACTGATACAGTACTATTGGGTGGGGTGGGTGGGGACCAACTATTGCAGGGTAGTAGTAATAGACCAGTAGTATAGCAGAAGAAAAGAATGAATTTTATATAATATCATCTGAGTTTTTGTATTCTTTTGGTTAATTGCCTACTTAGAATATGCTTATGAGTATTGCTTGTGGTACAAGAACCTTTTGTTCAGTTTTGGTCTCAATGAAAATACCAAAGCAAAGTTTTCAAGTTAGTGTCGCTCTGACTCTTCAAAAATATTATGTATTTATTCGTGTCAACAATGGTGGATCCAGGACGAACACCCAACCGTTGAGAGCTTTTATACCTTGAGTCAAGAAGTATATATATCCGTGTTGTCAACAATGGTGGAGCCAGGACGAATGCCCAACCATCAAAAGCTTTTGTATCTTGAGTCAAGAAGTGTCAACATTAATATATATAGAAATAAAATCAAAATTTAACTTATACAATATAATTTTTTTTTTCAAAAGGGTGTCGCTCGACACTCCATAAGTAAAAAGTACTCCCTCCGTCCCATTTTATGTGATGTAGTTTGACTCAGCACAAAGTTTAAGAAAAAAAGGAAGACTTTTAAAACTTGTGATCCAAAATGAATGATAGAAATTTGTGTGGGTGTAAATCATTTCATTAAGGGTAAATTAGACATTTTATGGTGAAATTGTAACTTTATATAAAAATGTGTTATTCTTTTTTGGACTGACTAAAAAGGAAAGTAAGTCATATAAATTGAGACAGAGGAAGTAACTCCATTCCTACGTGTCAAACAATTAACAATATTATTGAAAAGTTGGAGCAATATAAACTAGTGTCTACTTCTTTGCTTGCTATATCCAGCTGGTGTCTTGTTTTTCTATGTGCTTCTACTGATATCTTTTTATTATTTTAAGGATTTATTTTGTGTATATAATTAAAAGAGAAACCTTAAAGAATGCCATTGTTTTGTTCTCTCTCATCATTGCCTTTATGGATTTGTCTACTTGAATTCTGCACAAGTAGTTTTTCTCCGTCTGTGACAGATAATATATAAGTACCAGAATCTACTTCTAAATTACCAAAAGGACCCCAATCTTTTTCGTCTTTCACTTCACTTGACATGACTAATTTTTTATAGAAAAATTAATAATCAAAAGTTCCCGTGATAAAAATTACGATGGAATGATAAATATTTTTTTATTTTTAACTAAAAAATTTAAATTTGAATTTCTCTAGATATTGAATTGTTTTTATTAGAGAAAGTTTTAAATGAAACATTATCTAAAAAAAAAAGTGAATAACTTCATGACTAAATGATCTTTAATCAGCTAACTCAAACGAGCTTTGAGTAATAACTTGAGTTTATTAGCTACTCATAATTAGTACTAATACAGAATCATATATGTAGAATGCTTAATTAACAGTTAAAAATACAGCAAATTTGGTACTATAAAATAATTATAAAATTATTCCTAATAAAAAGGAGAGATCTCGATATAAATAAGAAAATGATGGAAACTAGCTAGTTGTATGCAGTTGTTACGGAAGCTGTCATTGCCAGTCACATAAATTAAAAACTATAGTAGTATGAGATTGAATTAAAGGCCACCACATTTATCTCTCATAAATTAATTACACTTGCTACCTTTGCCTTCAATTTTTTGGAGCGGGCATGATATGGTGGATTATTACATTGAAATTGAAATTTTTAATAATGTATCTCGATACTATGATTTAATATATAAAATTATAATTATTTATATATTTGATATGGTAATCAATTTTTATATTTAAAAAATAATAAAATTAGATCGAAGTATATATTTATACATGCAGCTCATTATATATAGTTATGATACTAATAAATATATAAATTAGTACTAACATAAAATTAAATGTTTAGATGTTTGAACTTTGACTATGTACTATTTTTGATAGAAATGTGTTTTTTATGTGTAATTAATCAATGAAGAGAATTACTTGTATTTTTTTTTTCTTTGAACATTTCTATATATATAACATGTTAGTATTATATAATTGTGACATTTCTTAAAACATCAAAATGTTATACCAAAATATCAAATATCAAATTATATCAAATTAGTTTAATATAATTATAATAAAATATTTTCTAGAATCAAAACTCAAAATTATCGAACTGCATCTGCATGTTCACCCCTACTTTCAGTATTCGATCTATATATATATATATATATATATATATATATATATAGGTCAGAATTGGGTGTGTGAGTTTCTTTCCCCTAATGGTCCTGTTATCTGTATCAAAAAATTATACATATAACATGCATAATTAAAAAAAATATTCCTTAGTTTCGATTAATATTTTAAAAAGTCATTCAACTTTGATAAATTATTTAATTAAGTCACTGAATTTTATTTGTATCAATAAATTTAATTGAGTGATTTATTGATACAAAGTTCTAAGTTAAATGATTTTATTGATATAAAGTTCTAAGTTGAGTGGCTTTATTATTATAATAATTTCTCAAAATTGGCCTTTTGAGATATTAAAGTAGTTAGTGATACTACTGCCTCCATTTTAATTATCCTGGATGGCTTAAGCTTATCTTCATTCCCTACTTTGATAAAAAACAAAACTTTACTTAGATGGTTTGACACATTTAGCTTTCCATCGAGAAAAATGGGAGTAAAAGTGTGCTTATAATGCTTCTGATGACTTTACGATCACAAGTTAATATATATATATATATATATATATATAAATTTCTAATACAATTAATATAGGTCTAAAAAAAAAATTATTGAGTTCGTTCGAATTCACAAACTCCCGCCTAGCTCAGCCCGAGTAGAAGGGCATGACAATGAAGGAACTTTTTGTAGTGTAACAACTTTCTCTACTCCTTCCGTGGAGTATGCACGAGGAAGGTAAAAAGAACATAAGTCTAATTATTTATTCTTTTCGTCTCAATTTATGTGGTATTTTTCGAATTTTGAAATTTAAAAAAGTCTATCTTTAACCGTAAATTTTTCATATATCTTTTAATTATTTTGAATTATCAATTTTTTTGTGACTTGTAATATTTTATACATAGTTTACAAATATATAAATTTCATTTCAAAAAAATTGAAGATTCCACGAATAAACTTTCGATTAAACTTAAATTGTTTGACTCTCAAAAATAAAAAATATCACATAAATTGGGATAGATGGAGTAGATAATATCCTGACCATATCATCTTGGCTCCTAGACATTTTTGTCCTCTTCCATGCAGTTATTACACATGAATTATCACCAAGTCTGTAGCTTTTTAATCAAGAATCCTCAAGGGCCAGCTAGCTAGTTCATGACTTATTTGTTAATAAGCCCACTTTACTATGTTAAGGTTTGGAACCTAGCTTCTTGCCCATCGGGTATGGTGGCACATCCTTCTTGATTGGGACGTGTGTCTAATCCAAACACAAAATGTTATTACATCAAAGTTATAAATTTATAAATTATAACCGATTTAGTCAATCTTCTAAAATTAGCTTCTTTGAGAAATATTTTTGTGAAGTAGTAATTTGTGTTAGAAAGTATGTTTACCATGAGCATTGCAGTTATATGATAATAGGAGTACTATGTTCATGCATTACAATTATATGTTGATATTACTATGTTCATTATTAGGTTGATAGTTTTTTTTAAAAGTTTATACCACTACATAGTGTCTACTGGCCTTTTATTGATAATATAATTAAAAGAAAATTTCAACAGAGATAATAAAGCTAGACCTTATCTTACCAATAGTAATTTTCAACATTGATAAAATTTGTTATTTAGATTTGACGTAGCAATTGATCTGATACAAACACGAATTGTAATTAAGTAATACAACTTTATTTTTAAATAAAAATATTATCTTTTATGTCACAAGCAGTGGCGGAGGCAGGATTTCCATCGAGGGGGTTCAAAAAGATAAGTAAGCACACTATTAGTATCCATATAAGCGGGGCGGGTCAAATATAAATGGGTCGGATCAAATATAAGCAACTAAAAAAAATTCAACTCTACCTCAACACAAACAATAAAATCGAGTAATTATATGTTTGACATAATATTAAAATAAATATGAGAGAATGTATTTTTTTAAACTATAATTATGGGTCTTGTCTCTGTCATTATTGTATACAAACGTTATTTAATTTTTGAAACTAACTAAGGAATACCTCTAAATCCGATCATATTGTAGCAATAAAATTTGTGTCGAGAAAATAATTATCAAGATTGAAAAATATCGCGACAATTGTATTTATTTATAAATTTTA
>JAJOOO010016056.1:0-23640 GCA_029582685.1 Solanum piurae
CGGTATTGAATAGCGACCAAGCTTTTTCCGACCTAAGTTGGGATGTCGGTTTTAGGTCGGTATTTCAAGGAATACCGACCTCCGGAGGTCGGTATTTGTAGGTCGGTATTCACTGTTTTTTTAGTAGTGGTATTTGTTAATCAAATACACAAATAAAATTATCTTTATAATATTTATTAAATTTGATTTCAAGTAAAAGCATAAATAGCTAAATAGAAATATTAACCTAATTGTTTTTCAATGATCATAATAAAATACAAAAACTATGACAATATTCTATAGGCTATGACCTATGTAGTGATTCCCTAGAAATTTTAGGGAATTTTTATTTTATGTAGTACATATTTTATAAACATAATTTGCATTTAAATAGTAATATTTCAAACTTTAAACATATATTGAATTTAGACTCTTGTTATTTTTAATTAATACTCTATTTTATTTTTATTTTTTAATTAATTTTTATTTGACCCACGAGCTGGCCCTATCCATATTTGTCAAGCCCCACAAATCGGTAAGCTTAATCCGGCCGAGCTAAATATCTCTTTTCTTAAATGGGCTCCAAAAATCGTAGCCCAGCCCTATCAAATCACGGGTTAGGCCAGGTCGGTCCAACGGGCCTAGCCCATATTGACGGCTCTACTCACAATAACGTTTCTTACAATCCAATCACAGGCCATCAAATCCTACAACGTTGCAAATTTAGCTATAAAACGATACTATCAGTAACGTTTTGACTTTAAACTGTGACCGTCAGTTACGAGACTATGTTAAAGTAACATTCCTCCATTTTACAAACTAACCACATATGATTATAAAATAAATTTTGTTGTAAGGAATGTTTTGCATATTCCAACAATATTCAACAAAGTTTTTACTTGTGTAGCCCATTGTTGAAATAATATCCACAAAACTTCATCAGGTATGAATTAAATAAGTCAATTTAATATATCATACTATGTTAATTAAGTACTTATTATAGCTTTATATTTTTTGAATTATTAATATATATTTTTTAAATGTCTTATTTTTACGTGTAGGATAAAAATGACAAATTTTGAACATAATGTGATAGTTGTTTTGTATTGGAATGGTTAAATAATTACTGATATGAACAGATTCAGGTATACTGAATGTGCTAGAACGATTATTATCATGTCTACCTCAACTAACTATGTTGAATTGGCCAGATTATTGCATGAGAAAATGGGAACAAATAGTGAAAATATTCAAAAGGATATTTCTGGAAGATATCCATGTTCAATTCAAGGTAACAATACAAGGTTCATTGAGTTTAAAATTGAGAATGATCAATCTTTGTTACAATTCTTTTTTATACCTACAAAGTATGCGGGATTGATATAAATATTTTGGAGATGTTTGTAAAGACCAAATCAACAAATCAAAATGTAGTATTTCAAGTTAGTGGTCATCATGGTTATCAAATGAATCCATTGGCTCAAAATTATGGATTTGTCATGGTTAGGCAACCTCATTTTGCAGAATCGATTGTTCAACCATCATTCCAAAAATTGTCGATGCATGACTATTGATTATTTGATGAAGGCTCAAGTAGCCAAATGTCTATTGATTATAGTCACAGGGAATATAAGGTCATGTAAAACAACAAATCTATATTGAAGAAATAACCTTTTAGATTACAAATTATTGTTTTTAAAACAATCTTCTATATTCAAAATCTTGCTAGAATTTAACTAATGTATTTTTTTTATAGAGATAATGAGACCAACATTGATCAATATAATGATGTAAATGTTGAAATTAGTAATGAAAGTTCGGACGAAGATGGTGATGAGAGTGAATTTGATGAAAATATCGATTATATTAGAGATGTTTCTCAAAATGATACTAGTGTAAATCTTCATAATCATGAACATGGTGTGTCTCAAATGCAAAATCACAATTTACCCTATTTCAGGACATTGGAGAATGAGGAAGACATATCATGTCTACATGTGAATCTGAGTTGGAAAATTGTTCAGTTTGGTCTGAGGAAGCCAAAAAGATTTTAAAAAGGTATGTTTTTTTAGTAGTAAAGAAAAGTTGAAACGGGCTATAACGACTTGGGGTTTACACAAAAATAAAGAGTTCAAGGTGGTAACGTCAACCAAGAGTCTATGGGTTGTGAGATGTAAGTTTTATAATTTATTGGGTTGCTTGTGGTTTCTTCTAGGGTGAAAAGTTGGAGATAAACTTTGGAATATAGGAAAATATATTGAAACTTATAGATGTGAGACTGAAGGGATTTCTAGAGGCCACGCCAACCTAAATATCAATCTGATTACATCTCCGTTTCTAAATAAAATAAAAAAATCCTAACTACTTGGTGGTAGATGTCATTTCAAAGGTTCATGAAAAATTTGGCCATCAAGTGACATACAGAAAAGCGTGCTTGGATGTCAACGCGCATTTGAATTGGTGTATGGTGACTTCGAGAAATCATTTAGTGATTTGTCATGCTTGTAAAGATGGTGACTCCTTTACAAGTGATAACACTCAAATTACCCTCAAAATAAGTTAAAAGAGTAAGCGGTCGTTAGCAATAAAAATACCGAACTAAGAGTCACGATTGAATTCCATAAGAAACAATTTATCGACAAATGAAAAAATAGAGAATTACAAGCTATTAGCTTGAATCTAAACTTAAGAATACATAATTATAAAAAATATACTAACATGGGTTGTGGTGCACTGGTGGAAGTGTTTCACCCTTAACCAGAGGTCTCGAGTTCTAGCCCTGGGTATGGAGAAAATCTTGTTGGGAGTGTCACCCTCGAATAGGCCCTGCAGAGCACGATCCAGATTTAGTCGGAGCTCTAATGTGGGCTCCGGACACTGGGTGGGAAACCAAATTCTTTTTTATAAAAAATATGATGGTTTAGTAACACAAATTAAGATTTTGGGCAAAGAACTAATCAAGCAAGGGATAATGAGAATTGGAAAATTTAGAACTCAACACTCATTCAACAATCTACTCAATCTCAACACATGTTAATTAAATCATAGGTAGGCTAGGTCATCTTTAATAACACTAATCTCCTTTTGGTTTCAAAGTGCTATATCATAGAATATTCTTTCGGTCTCAATCATGTAATTCAACACAACAACCTAGTACCTTATTTTAGACCTCTCTTTTGAGCTAGTTTTGCATTCAACAATGAAAACCTAAATCTTCTCCTTTCGGTCTTAAACTCAAGATTCAAAGATAAAATGTAGTTATTAATTTAATTCTCCACTTCACGAATTCTCTTTCGAGCAACCCACAAATATAGGAAGCTAGATCTGAGCGTGTTCTTAAATCATAAATTCAAACATGAGAATTAGAATAAACTCAATTTCATGAATAATAAGTATGGAATCAAATACAAAAGCAATAGAATGAGAAATCAAAGACCCAAAAAATTTATCTATTTCTAGCACAAACTCCAATCTCAATTAGCAATTACACCCACAGTTATATTCATGCAATACAAAGCAAGGGAGAGAAGAGAGGATAAGAAATATTACTATTAGAAAGAAAATCTCCAATCCAAAGGATGAATTATGAGGCAGTTCCTTCAAATTCTCAATCCAAAAATAAACTGTACAAGTTTTTTTCTAAGCTAAACTCTAAGATAATCTTCAATATTCAATGGTGGTATCCTCCCCTGAATAATGACTGTTGGTGAATGTAAAAAGGTTTTTGAGATCAATTTGGTGAAATTCCCAATTTTCCCAGGTGTCAGGCGATTTCTTTATCGCGGTCGCGATAACTTACTCAAGCTATCTCGATGAGTAGTGTCATAAGATCATGTGTTCGCGAACATTGACCACGCGATCATAAAGTCTGAATTTCTTGACCTACGCGATCGCGACCTCTGTTTCACGCAATCGCGATGAATTATCTATTGCCAGTTCCACTTTCTTCCAATTGACCTCTTCTTGCTTCAATTCCAATTGGTTTCTTCAAACATTTTCTAAATCAACTCTTCATTTCATTTTTCAGTAAATATGAAGAAAACCACATTAAAAGCACCAATTCTAAACCAAACTAAGCCAAAATAACTAGAAAAAAAAGCCTCAAATGAGTGAAAATCCACCACTCATCAACAAGCAAGGATAATTTTCAATTATTCAACTAAAAAGTGAAGAAGTTATGTCAAAAAATAACATAAAGATGTTAAAAGTAATAGTCCCACAATGCTTAGGAAAAATCTTAAGTTTCTCCTTCACTGCTGGTTCACCACTTTCGCTTGCATTGTCCACTTCATCGTTGGAATCATCCAACTCATTACCTTATATATCAATGTTGGAGTCCTCTAAATTATTGACAACATCAGGGGTTTCAATGGACATTGGCAGCACAGGTAATGAGGTAAAGTTGGGGGCATTCTCAAAATGTTGAGGCCAATAACCACCAAATGCATTATCAAGTGATGAAAGACTTGTATTCCTTGATATTTGTAACATTGTGTATTAAACAATTTCAGTATTTATTGGTTGATATGTCATGCCTGATGCTCCGGGAGTGACTTCCTGAATGTGGCTCCTTGAAATGGAACCAATATCACAAGTTGCGTGATCATCTTCCGAGACTAATTCGTTCATTTCAACAGGCACTCATCCTTTCTCAATAGCACGAGCCCTCCTACCAGCATCACCACCTTTTCCTTGCCTACGAACAGGGGGAAGGGATGTAAATGATCAGGATGTACCTCATCTCTTTTCTAATCTGCTTGTACATTAATCCTAGCAGCCTCGTGCACATATGTCAAGCATATTTCTCCTTATTCATTCCGCACTATTGCGCAAAATATATATAAATCCTCTATTGATGACTGATTACCAAGTGCTTTTGCTTTATCAACCATGGAATGAATATGACGCACTTGCGCAAAGTGGTCTTAGTGAATACACGATGTACATTTTTATATAGGGAGCAAACTAAAAGATCCTAGTGAAACTTAAAAAAACATTACATTATCTGTATATGAAAGTTATAATCTTTTGTTAAAGCTATAAAACAATAATATTAAGACTAGAATGAACACACAGTCAATAACTGGTTAATGTTACTGAAAAATGAAAAGCAAACAGAATCCTTCTGTCTTCGAGAATGGAAACAGAAGAATGAAAAATTTTACATTCTTAAAGTTTCCATTCTTTTTTATAACAGATGCTCAAATAAAGACCAAAAGCACTTATGTAATATACTCCAAGAAAAAACATATGTAACAATTTTCCAAGTCAAAATTTCCGAGAACAAGTAATATTCACCTTGCCATTGGTATATCCCCAAAAGATAAATCACGAACACATAGGATCTAATAGATATCATTGTTGGGTAAAAGGACGAATTTACCCCCGAACTTTGATAAATGGTACGTCTATGCCCTCCGTTATACTTTGCGTCCACATAAGTCCATGCCGTCCAATTATCAATACACACATGCCCCTCTCACTAACGGACCCCTCATTTTGTACACGTGTCTTAATCCTAATCAACTACCCGTTTGACCATTCTTTTAACCCATAAACTAACAATCCGCCCCATAAATCCAATAACCCACCCGATTCCCTCTAAAAATTTCCTAAGTACCTTATCCACAACGGAGCCTAACATTTCATTCAAATAGAAAAATACATACATATACCTTCCGTTTCCAGCAAAACCAGATATAATAACAATCCAAGAAACATCATTTCGCACTGGCATCATATAAAAGATTTTACAAGCTTGATACATCTCACCATTATTTGCATGCCCACATATCAAACTAGTCCAAGAGAACACATCTCTTTCAGTTATTCTATCAAACACTTTGTATGCATCATCTGTAATCTTGAAAATCGAATACATATTAATCAACAAATTGCCCACATATAAGTTTGATTCAAGCCCATTTCTCACCACCAACCCATGAACAATTTATCCATGTACAATTGATTTTTGATGGGCACATGACGTACCAATAAAAGTGAACATGTACTCGTCCGGAAAAACCCGAATGGGGTGGTCTAAATTCAAGAGTTGGTGAAAAAGATAGAAACTTTCTGAAGAATTTTGGAGTTTGCAGT
Organism: Solanum piurae; assembly: GCA_029582685.1. Lineage (NCBI taxonomy): Eukaryota > Viridiplantae > Streptophyta > Magnoliopsida > Solanales > Solanaceae > Solanum > Solanum piurae. The sequence goes on from JAJOOO010016056.1 coordinate 6,079, forward strand.
ATACTCTGATCATCAGATTCCATATTAGAATCGGGGGTGAAGGCAGAGGATAGTGAAGAAGCAGAAATCTTGCTGAGGTAACTTCCTTGATATGCAAATAACAGTGAATCAGAGAATTTAACTAAAGAAGCAGTTGAAGAGAGTTCTTGTGTGAGTACTTGGGCATGTATTTGCTTCAGTTGAGATTTAGGTGGGCATTGGTGTAGCAATTTAGACAATTCTTTTCGAGTAATGTGAATTTTGTCTTGAAAGACGGCGGGAAAAGTGGTTGTTGAAGAACAACAGATTCGACATTTGGGCTTAATAACAGTCAAGTGTTTGGTTTGGGAGTCTCAACTCTAAATATTCAGTGCTCTGCACTAAGTCCTTTTCATTTCTTTTCTTTTTCAAATTTACAATATCTCCAATCTCCAAAATTGAGTTTGTATGTATAGGTTTGGGTTACATTTTGACCTAATGGGGATGCAGTATTTATGACCAGATAGTTTGATAGGTTATTTCGGATTTCAATATTTTTGTGTTAGGTCAACAAATATCAGGTTGTTAGTTTTGGGTCTTTCAATTGACTTAGGAAATTTTAGAGGGAATTGGGTGGGTTATTGGGTTTATGGGACGGATTGTTAGTTTATGGGTTAAAAGAATGGTCAAACTGATAGTTGATTAGGATTAAGACATGTGTACAGAATGAGGGGTTCGTTCGTTAGTGTACCGATAATTGGACGGCAGGGGTTTATGTGGACGCAAAGTATAACGGAGGGCATAGACGTACCATTTATCAAAGTTCGGGGGTAAATTCATCATTTTTCCCATCATTGTTTCATATGTCATTGAATTTGACACATAACCTTCTAGTTGTTGAGGACGCTGAGTAGGATTACCAATAACAAGACGAGTGACGCGTCGAACCAAGTAAGGTAAGGGTCATCGTATCGAAGTGGTTCATGATTGACCAGTGGATCACAAATATATTGAAGTTGTTGGTTCCAAAAAGGCAATCATTGTGCATGCTCTAACTCTCAATTTTTATTTGGTCTTCCCCTACAATCATGGTGAAAATGTGTGGCGTCAAATAGAAATGAAGTTGGTATCATTTGTTTCAATGTAAACTGCCTCATAACTTGATCATGCAAGTAAACCTTGACGACATCCCAACAAAAAATTGGAGCTTTAACACGCCATATACCTTGTCCCATGCGACAATAGTTAGGAAGACTCTCAATTAAGTCATCAGAATATGGTTCCCAATTAAACTACATGAAGAGAAAACAAATGAGTTTCAGCTACAAAAAAATAAATATATATATATATAGAGAGAGAGAGAGAGAAAATTAAAACAAAACTGATATAACATCATACATGATCCTCGGTCATGAAATCAAGTGCATCCCTAAAATCTTTCAACACATGCATGGTGGTATCGGTCCAACAAAAATGTGCAAACAATCTAGTAGCACGTGGACCTCTAGGTAAACCAACAAGATTTTTTTTTATGTCTCTTTGTGCTATTACATGAGGTCTGAAGACAATAACTCTCTCCAATGCCCAAATTTAAACATAACATATAAATGTATAATTAGGAGATTATAAACTAGAAGAAATATTAATAAATAATGGATGTAGTTATTAAGTATACCTAGAGTAGTGATATAAATCTATCTATCTCATTTTGGTTATCCTACCGAGAAAGCAATACAAGCACGCTAAGGTCGCACTACCCCAACTATAAGATCTAATTTCATTGATGTCCTCGAGCATATGAAGGTACATAAGCTTTAAATAATTAGATCTTATTAGGTTGTTGTTAATTTGATTGACCATATCTTGTGTTGCCAAGTCAGGTAATTGTAGTTTCTCTAGCATGTGCGCATTAAGTGTGGTTACCTTTAGGCAATTACAGTTGCAGTCTTTAGGACGTGGAATAAAATCTAATAATCTTTGACAAATACTAGTAAAATTATCCGCTCTTCGCGCGAGAATTTAATATTACAGAATTTATGAAATAATACTTAAAATATACATGTTATTAAAATTAAAACACTATATTATCTGACATACAAGATTACGTAGTAACAAACATTAATTATGTAAAGGAAAATGAAAGTTATTACATCTTATCATTTATCCTTAATAACATAAGCATAAATTAATGACTCTAAAAATACATACCAGAATCTGTAACATAAGCATGAGTGTCAGTGAGCCACTCAACAAGAGCAAAGTACACAAATATTTAATTGTGAAGAAGAAGAAGATGTTCAGAATTTTCGTTGTTTTAAAATGAGAGAAAATCCATCTATTTATAGATAATAAAGGGTAGTGTGATCAAATGTTTATTGTCCCTTATCGGAAAGGTTACAACTATTTGGAAAAGTTGCAACCCTTCGGACAGGTCACAACCCTTTGGAAAGGTAACAACCTTTCATAAAAGTCACAACTTTTCATAAAAGTCACAATTTTTCATAAAATTCGCAACTCTTCATTAAAGTCGCAACTTTTCATAAAAGTCACAACTTTTCATATAAGTCACAACTTTTCATAAAAAGTCACAATTTTTCATAAAAGTCGTAACTCTTCATTAAAGTCGCAACTTTTCATAAAAGTCATAATTTTTCATAAATGTCACAACTTTTCATGAAAGGGGAAGACTAGTTTTGAAAATAAACAAATTAAAAGGAAATTCTGGTTTGTGGTGGCGCCACGTAGGCGGGCTTAAGGTTCTCTTTTATATATATATATGATATATGATTTTGTCAATCCCCTATGGTTCTCGTCGACTCATTACCAAGTACTAGATCACCATTCACAGGTAAGTCATACAACACTTCTACAACTTGCAAGGTGATTGTTGCCTCACTTGTCCTAAAGTGAAACATATGAGTCTCAAGACGTCATCTCTCTACTAGTGAAGTGTTCAAGCTACTATCAACAATAGACCGGTTTGATCTATAAACATCATATAATCCTGATAATTTAATCAATTCTAAGACTCGTGGATGGATGTGATACTTCTTTACGAGGTTCCAAAATTTTCCATCACACCTCATCGTATATAAAATCATATTAACACTTTCATCTCATATATCCTGTGACCTATGTGTAAGTTGTTGAGTTAATGCAGATGGTTCAAGTGGATTGAAATTCAGTTGGTATGCACTATAACTAGTCATATAAGTACATGATAAAAATAAAAAACACATAGACAAAATCCTACAATCATGGTGAAAGTAAACTTAAATATTAACCTAATGTTAATCCAAAAGATTACAAGCAAATCAAAATAAAGTTATTAAATTGACAACATTCTACAACATAATATACATGTCACCTGTATTTATTGTGTGTGTTTTTTAACTTACAGATTTTGTTTAGCATATGACTAGGTAAGTGATACATTGTGACTAAGACTTCAACGTTCAGATTCTTGTATTAGAAATTTTAGTTGTTGCAATTTACTCCTTCCATTTCATATTAAGTTAATTTTTGAGGTGTTTCACATCCTTTAAGAAAAGTAGATTAAGACATAAATTGAACCTAGTTTTCCATTGTTACCCTTATTAATAATTGTCAAATTTATGATTAAAATAACTAAATATTAATTAATCACTAATTCCAATACTAACTAATGAAGGGTAAAATTGGAATAACACTCTAAAAATAGTCTTGAAAACTGAACAATTAAGTTAATTTGAAAAATGGAAAATGCCTCAAAAATTAACTTAATATGAAATGAAGGGAGTATTAGATAGTGTCACATATATAACTCGACTTATATATGTTCTTGTGTACTTCAAATTTACAGAATCACAAATCTAATGTCACCTCATGTTCCATTAAAATTTTGGGAAAAAAACTCAATTTTACTTTATTTTGTCATTTGATTTTCAATATTACGTCAATTTTCAAGATTCTTTTTTGTTCTCCTCCTACTTACCATTTAAACTTAAAATATAAGGATCAATATATATATTTTTAGAGAAGAGTAGAAGGAGCTTAATACAAGACACTCGCGGGGTAGTTTGGTAGAGTGTATAATAATAATGTAAAATATAGTGTATTAGTAATGCTTGTATTAGTTATGCTTGTATTAGTTATGATGAGATTTTTGTATGCAATGTTTGGTTTGGTGTACTAAAAATATTATGCATTACGTAATTTTTTTAGAAAAAATATTTGTTTACAAAAATACCCTCCACAAATATAGTGAAGGATGTAAAAAAAGTTTTTGAGGGCAATTGTGTCTTTAATAATGTTAATGCATGCATTAGAACCCATTGCATTACTAATGCATAAAAATAGATGGTATTAGTAATACACTCTTCAATACACAATAGAGTGTATTACTAATTCAAACATTAGTTATGCATAGATTAGAAAAGTGTATCAAACAAGGTACTAATAATATATCAAACTAATGCAATCATTATTTTCTCCAATACACTCTACCAAATGACTTATAGTAATATAAACTTGTTTTTCACTTCTTCTTTTTAAAAAAAAAAAATAGAAACAAGAAACAGTGATTAGCTAGCTAGTAGAGCCTGGTTGTAGGTCAACCTCATAGTCATAGTCTTCCCTTCCATTTTTTTTGTAAATATATTTTTTCATGGCAAAAGGGTCTGCTGGACCCCTATACTTGTATGTGTTTGTATTGTGAATCCTTCTACTTAATCTTTTACCAATTAAACTCTTAAACTCAATCAAAAAATGATTTCGACGCCCCTCCTACCATGTGTGTATCTCACTCTCCATTTAATAGATGACATGCCAAATCTATGTCACATAAATATTACCATGTCATAATTATCTTTATTAACTTTTTAAAAATTATTAATTAAAATACTAAATAAAAGGTTAAATAATTCTTTCAAATAAAATTCATATTTCTCTCACCTATCTCCACCTTCCATTCAACTTACTTCCACCTCCCCCAACCCACAACCACCATTACCATCACCTCCATCCTTATTTTTTCTTCCATTTAAATTTATCTTCGTATAAAAGAAAAAGGACATTGTGAATGAAAATCTTAAAAATAAATCTTGAATCATGAAAATATACAACTGACAACAACATAATGCCCAAGAAACCAGTAGTAACAGTGGTTGTAATCACTAGCAATAGATAGAGGAGAAAATGAATTGGACAAATTGAAAATAGATTAGAACGTAAAGTTCGATATCGATTTGTGGGAAAGAAAGCTGGGACTGAGAAGAAATCCAAAATGGGTCGCTGAAAATTCTAGTGTGTCACCGAAAATGCTTGATTGAAAATATAAGATCTACAATGTCATCTTTCTTTGTTTCCTTCCTTTTTCTTTCCGTGTTAGCCTTTTATGTCGAAGAGAAAATTGAATTTTTTACTGGATTCGAAAAAATATGAAAAAGGGGGATGGATTTGCTGAATGGGGTGAAGGATTGATTAGAAAAGAAGTCTGGTGGAGGAGAAGAAATACATTTTTTTTAATTTTTTTTTTTCTTTCCTAAAATCAATTATTTTATAATTTTAATTTTTTTTTTACTGTAAGTGTGATCTTCACTTTCCCTTTTAACGCGTGTAGCCACGCTTTTGTGCCAACTCAATTATTTTAATGCCACGTAAGATTGGTCAATGATCAAAGAGTTTGATATATTATGTTTTATTAAGTATAAGACTTCAGTTGACCAATGAAGAAATAGAAGGGTTCACAATACAAACTGATATAAGTATAAGGGTTCACCAGATCGTTTTGCCTTTTTTCATTGTTTCTCTTTTCATTATTTCTCTTTGCATCAACAACATGCATGAATCCAGAGGCGAATCTAGGATTTTTCAAACATGGGTGCACCTAGAAAAATATATTAAGTGGGAATTGATCCGAACATGAATGCATCAAGAAAAATGTATTAAGTGAGAATTGGTTCTTCCTCCTCAAGGTAAAAAGTTCAACATTTAACCATGTGGACCAGATAGACTTCTTATAGCACGGGTGCAAGAATATAATAATATACAAATTTTAGAAAATATATATATAAAATATCTAGTTTTCCGAAGAAACCACGGGTTCCGGTGCCCTATTTTTTACAAATAGATTCGCCACTGCATGAATCCTCTAAATGAATACATAACATACAAGAATCAGAATTTTTTGACTGAATCTATTTAGCATTATTCTACAAAAATGATATAAATATAAAAAGATAGAAAATCTAAACTCCAAGTATTTCTTCTACTATTTTTAAGGGAAAAAAACATACCTCAAAAATAAAAAAATTAACTTGGTTCCAAGCTTTTTCGAAGATTTATAACCGTAATTTATCGTGAAACTTGTTAAAACAAGAAATCCCCAAAATTGATTTTAAAGTATAAAAGCTATCGTTTATCCACGAAATGAGGTTTTGACTCATTCATTGTCTTTCTGTGTTTTTGTTCTTTCACACCTTCACTTCATCTACCAATTATCGGTTATGATTGGAAGCAAAATTGTGAGGGCTGAAAAATTTTTGCGCAGGGCTTGAGTTTTACAGCAGTAGATTTGAAAGGGTTTTATATAGTAGGTTCGAAAGGTAATGAAATATTGAAGGTAATAAAAACTAAATGGCATTGTTTGGTTGAGAGATGTGGACTTCTATTATATTTTATAATTTAAAATCACAGTAACGTATATTCATTTAACGTCGTTAATTTATATTTTAATCAAATAAAGTCTAAAATGCTACTATAAATTTCGTTTATACTAATTTTGTAAAAAATTTAAGAAATGTATCATTTTGGTGAATTAGTTTAAATAGTAACTTATTTTGATAAAAATAATTCATATGCAAGTCACCTTATTATAATTAGAAATAATTTAATTTAAATTCTACTTTTATCCTTGATAAAATAATTTCTAATTTTTATAAATATCTAAATATTATTTTGAAACCATAACTATTAATTTTTTCTTCTTCTTATTTTCTTAAATATCGCGTAAAATTAGACTTGTCAATTGAGACGGAGGGAGTATTTTGTAGCCGCCAGCACATCCAACCTTCTTATTGGTCTCTATCATATTTTCCCCAAAGTTATCCTTTTTAGTAAAGTTGACAACTTGACATTGTCAAAGGAAAAAACTTATCCGCATAAGGGTATACACTAAATTAATATAATTTTTATTATTATGTAATTTAATAAAATAAAACATATGTTAATTAATTAAAATTAAGTAAAATAAATTATAAATTTAAACACATGACATAACAGGTATGTATTGAATTAATGTATACATTCGGTGAGAGTAAATTTTACCCTCAACTATTTTTAAAAATCAAATTATATGAATTTTGACTAATTTTTTTTAATGTATTTTGTCATCATATAAACAGAAAAAAATTATAATTTTTATATAACTTTTAAATATCTAAAATTTTATTTTAAAATTTCAAATAAATTTAATATAATTTTAAAAGATAATCAAATTAATTTTGAAAGAATAGGTAGTAAGGATATTCATGGAGTGAAGAGATAGTAAAACTCCTACTGGCGGCTGACCAAAGAGGAATTGGAGCTAATCGAAAATGGCAGCTAAAGAGGCAATTATCATCACAGACAAGGATGAGATGAGAAAATGGACAAGGAGTATGAGAGCCCAAGGCAATACAATTGGCTTAGTACCCACCATGGGCTACCTCCATCAAGGTCACCTTTCTCTAATCCAAGAAGCACACAATCAAGCTGACCTTATAGTTGTCTCCATCTATGTTAATCCAGGTCAATTCTCACCCAATGAAGATCTTTCAACATACCCATCTGATTTTGAAGGCGATATCGAGAAACTCAACTCTGTACCTGGTGGGGTTGATGTTGTATTCAACCCCAAAAATCTGTATGACTATGGGAATTCTCTAATTGGAAATGGGTCTGAGAGGAATTTAGACGAGAGTGGGGGAATGATGGTATCTTGTGTTGAGGATAAAGGGATGGGGCATGAAACTTGGGTTAGAGTTGAAAAATTGGAAAAGGGATTGTGTGGGAATAGTAGGCCTGTTTTCTTTAGAGGGGTTGCTACTGTTGTTACCAAGTTGTTTAATATAGTTGAGCCTGATGTTGTCGTCTTTGGTAAGAAGGATTATCAGCAATGGAGGATTATTCAGAGAATGGTAAGATTTGCTAAAAACTTCCTCTTGTTTTTGTCTGTTGAAATGTTGGATGACTTTATTTGTGCTAGCTGTTTGGATGGAGGTATTATAAGTTATCAATCCCGTATTCTTGCATGTATATGGATATCTTATCCCATTACTAAGGTATATGTCTAATGCGTTCAACCAAACGCACACATTTTATCCCTGAGATTATTATACTTTATAGCTCACACCAAACAACTCCTAAGTAGTAAATTTTATGGTAAAAGATAGATGTTATCTCATTAATAGTTTTTTATTATGAACTCTCAAAAGATGGCCACAATAATCCCTTTGCTGTATCTAAGAATTCTTCGGGTTTAGCATTTCTATGTGGTCAATTTTGAATTTTGTTTCTTTTCTAATTAGCTATAAGCACTATGGTCCAATTTAATTGATTTCTCAAAAATCCAATCATTCAATGAAGGTGTATATCCAGTAAGGAACAAAATGAATAAGTGAATGAAGGGAGTGAGGTGATGGAGTTTGTTCAGATTTGCAATGCACATCAAAGTCTTAACTTTTGCATTGCTACTATTTACTGGTTTCTTCAACTTTGGTAAGCATTTATCATCGAAAACTTCAATTCCGCCAGTGGCAATGATTTCTTTATGTCGGCTTTGGAGGTTATGGAATGAGAGTGGAGTGATGAATGATGAGTTTGATGTTGGTGGTTGATCTTGAAGTGTGGATGGATGGATGGCGGTAATGAGATGGATGTAATAAAAAATGATGTTGGTGGCAAATTTAGCAGCAGTCGTTGCTTTCACTGTCAAAGAGGTGATTACGTTTTTTGTGGTTGGAGTTTTCTATTTTGTTTTCCTGATTGAAATACACAAGTTGAGGAAAGAAAAGAACCTTTTTTTCTACTGTTTACCTGCCAGTCATTTCTTGGTCACAATTTTATATCAAAGCGTTTGTAAAGCACACTCTTTGTTTTAATGAGAGATTGTGACTTAGATGTTCAATACACACATTTAAATAAGTGTTGAAGGTTATAATAGGAACAAACTTTAGTTTAGGTGTCAAAATGAAAATTCATGGCAACTTTAACGGGCAACTTATGTATTTGGCCATCTAACATCTATCAGTATAACAACAACAACAACATACCTAGTGTAATTCTACAAAATGGGGTTTGGAGAGGATATAGTGTACACAGATCTTACCCACTACCTTAGAGGTAGAGAGGTTGTTTCCGATAGACAACATCTATCAGTACATGCTACTATGTTAAAGGGATTTTATTTTTACTCCAATGACTGTTAATAACATTAACTTTTTGTTTGCCAATAGCTTGATTTTGATGATGGGTTTATTTGCTCTTTTGATTTGTATTAAGAGGGGAGTTGAGTGTCTCAGATAGTCATGTACCGATTTGTTATCTTTGGGGATCTTATGAAGAGAACAAATGGTGCATTTAGAAGCTTTGGCACTATTTTTGTCATTATGAATGATGATTTGGTGGTGCTTAATCTATTTGAAGAATTGGTTAAAAATACAAAATTATTTTTTCTACTTTTTCGATTTCCTATGACTTTGATGATTAATTGAAGATATTAAGGATAAACAATTGTAGTCTTATCACAATTGTTTTGAATTATCCTTTGGATGATAGTTAGCTTGTATTTAGGAGTTTTAATCTCATGTAAGGATGTAAATACTATATATACATGAATAGACGATACTCTCAAGATATCGAGAGTCATTATCAAATTCTCCTTCTTTAACTTGGTATCAGAGCAGTGTATGATTCCTGCTTCGTTTTCTTTCTTTTTTTCCGTCCCTATGGCTTCATCATCTTCAGCCAACAATCTACTTCCGGCACTATCAGGAGGATCAAACAACAAAGTTTCCTTACCTCCTCTCAATTTCACACTTACCCAAGATAATTATCTTCTATGGGAAACCACAATCAGATCTTCTCTTGAGGTATTTAACTGGGAAAAATATCTCGACTCTACCCAAATGCCCGCACTCACGATTGTATCTCCGTCAACCGATAGCTCCACAAATCAAACTCATGTTCCCAATCCAAAATATGAAACTTGGAAATCCCATGACAGGGTTATCCTCCTTTGGATCAAAACAACTATTGATCCATCCATCCTTGGACATATTATTCAGTCTCGAACCGCGGCTGAGGCATGGACTAGCCTTCATCATATTTTTCAAACTCAATCCCTTTCTCGAGTGATGACTTTGCGTCTCCAACTACAAACAATGACCAAGGGTAGTCTCTCCATCATGGAGTACGTCCAGCGCAAACGTACAATTGCCAATAATCTTGCTATGGCCCTTCAACCTGTCACCAATTATGAATTGGTGACTTATATCCTGTATGGACTTGATCCATCTTATGGCCCCTTTCGTACGGCCATCAACCTTCGAACTCCTCCTGTCACTTGCGAGGAACTTTTTGGTCTTCTCCTACAGGAAGAACAAAAACTTACTGATGAATCTTCCCATGTCACTCTTTCGGCTAATATTGCTAATCGCCAAAGTTTTCAGTCTCGGCCATCTTATAACTCCAGCCCAATAACAAATCAATTCCAACAACGCAATCCCAAGCGCAATGACAATAAACGGCCATCAAATCCTCCGATTTGCCAAATATGTGAAAAACTTGGTCATGTGGCAAAAAATTGTTATAATCGATACAATGACCAGTACCCGCCAACTAATACACCTCGACCTCAAGCCAATGTTGCTACCTCATCCTCGGCGTTCTTGGACCCCTCTTGGTGTCTTGACTCAGGTGCCACAAATCATGTCACTGCGGATGTTGGTAATCTTTCTATTACCTCAGACTATTCTGGAAATGACTCGCTTGCTGTTGGTAATGGTTCTAAACTCCTTATAACTCACATTGGTTCTTCTTCTATTCCCTCTCCTTCTCGATCCTTTCATTTAAAAAATGTCCTAATTGTTCCTCAAATTACAACTAATCTCCTTAGTGTGTCTCAATTTACTCGTGATAACAATGTCATAATTGAGTTTCACCCTTCTTGTTGTTTTATAAAGGACCTACAGGAAAAGGTTCTTCTTCGAGGAATGATTAAACATGGCCTTTATCGTCTTGCTGCCTCTCATCTTCCATCTCAACCAAGCACTTTTTTGGCTGTCAAAGTTCCTCTCCAAACATGGCATGATCGACTTGGTCATCCTCATGAATCTGTTCTTCGTCGTTTGGCTTCCAGTGTTAATCTTCTAGTTTCTAGCAATAAACTCCACTCAGTTTGTGGCCCGTGTCAACTTGGCAAGAGTCGTCGATTCCATTTAGCTTCGTCTCATATGTCAAGTTCTTTTCCTTTTGAATTAGTCTATTCTAATGTATGGGGTCCTGCTCCAATTGATTCCGATAATGGAAACAAGTACTTTGTTCAATTTTTAGATGACTATTCCAAATTTGTATGGATTTTTTTTATGTCTTCTAAATCTCAAGTGTTCACCATCTTTAAGCATTTTATCAAAATGGTGGAAACACAATTTAGTTGCAAAATTAAATCTATTCAAACTGATTGGGGAGGTGAATATCGCAATGTCTCTACCTTTGTCCAACAATTAGGTATAATTCATCGCGTTACTTGCCCTCATACTCATGAACAAAATGGTGCTCCTGAACGTCGTAACCGCATCATTGTTGAAAAGGGTCTTGCTCTTCTTGCAAACTCATCCCTTCCCTTACATTTTTGGGAACATGCCTTCTCCACATCCACTTACCTTCATAATCGGATGATCAGTCCATCTCTTAATTTTCAATCTCCATTTTCTCTTCTCTACAATCGTAGTCCCGATTACTCGTTACTTAAAATTTTTGGGTGTTTGTGTTATCCTTTTCTGTGTCCCTACAACAATCATAAACTTCAGTAGCGATCTTTGCCTTGTGTCTTCTTAGGCTACAACAATAAACACAAAGGATATTTGTGCTTTCATGTTTCATCAAGTCGCCTTTACGTCGCCCGTCATGTAATATTTGATGAGCAAAACTTTCCTTACTCCATAGTGACCAATAACTCCAAACCTGCATCTCCGACTTTAAGCTCTCTCAATCTTGAGATACTCACCTCTTTGTTCACCTCATCTGATCCCTTTCCAGTCCCTACATTGTCCTCATCTATTTCTTCCCACCTCGATAATTCAATTCCTTCATCCAGTCTGCCATCATCCTCGTCCCCACTCTTATCTGCCACTTCTCAGCCCTTAGAACCACCAAATCCTTCCACTTCTCCGTCTCCTGTTTCCGCTTCTCCCCATTCTGTTCCTCCCTCTTCTACATTTCCCTATCTTCGTCAATCCTCAACGTCTATTCACCACATGACCACTAGAGCCCAAACTAATTCTCTTAAACCCAAGACATTCCTATCTACTGTTCAACACACCTCCTCTCCTCATATGGAACCAAAAACTTATAAGCAAGCAAGTTTATCTCCTGAATGGTGTGAGGCCATGTCACATGAATTTAATGCCTTGATTCGTAATGACACCTGGTCTCTTGAGCCATATCCTCCTCATGCCAACATTGTCGGGTGCAAATGGGTATTCAAAATTAAACGACATGCCAATGGTAAGATCGAGCGGTATAAAGCTCGTCTTGTGGCTAAAGGTTATCACCAAGAAGAGGGTGTTGATTATTTTGATACCTTTAGCCCTGTTGTGAAGCCTACTACCATTCAAGTGGTATTATCAGTTTCTCTTGCTCGCGGCTGACTACTTAAACAACTTGATGTTAATAACGCTTTCTTAAATGACGATCTTCAAGAGATTGTTTACATGTCTCAGCCCCCTGGCTTTATCGATACACAATATCCTAATCATGTTTGTCGCCTAAGAAAAGCTCTCTATGGTTTGAAACAAGCTCCTCGAGCTTGATTTATGAAACTGAAATTTTTTCTAGTGCAACACGGATTTTTGAGCTGTTATACTGACTCCTCCCTTTTTGTTTGCAATCATGGCTCTACTCTTACCTACCTTCTCGTCTATGTGGATGATATCATTATTACAGGTAATGACTCTAATTTTATCTCCAACTTCACAGCCACTTTGGACTCTGTTTTCTCCCTTAAAGACTTGGGCAATTTGAGTTTCTTTCTTGGGATTGAAGTACTGCATCACAATGGTTCTTTGCTACTGTCTCAATCCTCATACATCATGGATCTTCTCCACCATAGCCATCTCCAAGATGCCAAACCATTACGAACCCCTACGGACTCTACTGCCACACTCACACGTGATGGACCGCCGGCTCCAGATGCTACTTTATATCGTAGTATTGTTGGTGCTTTGCAATACGCCACCATTACTCGTCCAGACATCTCTTATGCTGTTAATCGGGTTTGCCAGTTTATGCACGATCCTCGACTATCTCACTGGTCTGCAGTTAAACGCATTTTGCGCTACCTTAAGGGCACAATGCATCTTGGTCTCCACTTTTTTCCATCATCAGATCAGTCACTTCAAGCTTATTCTGATGCGGGATGGGCTACCGACATCCTTGATCATCGCTCTCACCATGGCTATGCCATTTTTCTAGGAGGTAATCTTGTGAGCTGGTCTTCTCGGAAGCAAATTGTTGTGGCTCGCTCCAGCACCGAGGCAGAATACAGAGCAGTTGCCTTTGCCACAACCGAAGTGGCTTGGCTCTAAAATCTACTGTTTGAACTTGGCGTCCCTTGCAACAAGCCACCTATGCTTCTATGTGATAATCTAAGTGCACTTTACATGTGTACCAATCCTGTTTTTCACAATTGATCAAAACATATCGCGATTGATTATCATTTTGTTCGTGAAAAAATTGAGCAAGGCTTATTGATTATTCGTTATGTTCCCACTCAAGATCAATATGCGGATATCTTCATAAAGGCACTAGGCTCGTCTCTTTTTATTCATTTTCGTGACAAGCTCAATGTCCGTACACTACCGTTGAGCTTGACAGGGGATATTAAGAAAATCAATGGAGGGTGGTGGAAGATTGTAGAGAGAAAGAGTGAGGAAGAAGAAGAAAGAGAGAAAAAAAAATCACCAAAAAAGCTTCTCAAATGCGCTTAAAATTCGTGTTGCATAATCACTATGTTGAGCCAACAAAAAGTGTCCAAATGACACTGTGCAAATCAACATAAATTATTTAAAATGAACAAAGTTCAATTAAGGTGTTTAAATGAAACTTTTAGCCAAATTTAAAAACGATGATGTGACACCTTCCAATGGCCTCTATTATTAAGAGAGCTTTTATCTTATTTTTAATTACAAATTAAAAATGTATTTATGATATAAAAAAGACATTTAACTCCTATAATTAATAAATTGTGTAACGGATAAATAAATAATGGTTCAATTAGGATACTTCACAAACATAATTTCTTCAATTAAATTATTATTAAATAATATTGAAATTAAGTCATTGACTAATTAACTCAATGAAAATGGCAATAACTAAAATATGAATGTTAATTTTGCTATTTCAACATAATTGATTGACTACAAATTTGTAATAATTGTGGAAGTTCAATATTTTTTTCCTAATTGCAAAATTAATGAAAAGTTACCCACTTTATTCTTTTAATTACACCTCTTCTTCTCCCTCAATTGTAACTTATATCTTATTTAAACCCATTAAACCTCTTTAATTACTCCCCAAACACTCAACTTAACCATCAATATATTCTGCAATCTTTTTCAACAAATTCAAAACATAATGGTTTTTATTTTTATTTTTTATTGTGAAATAATAAATATGTAAATTAACCATTCATTCATATTTTTAATGCAAAACATAATGGTCTTTATTTTTATTATTCTCATGTTGTTAATACTTATTTTCTCCATACTTTAGTTTGACTTGAAGAATAAAATGAAGGTTATTGAATGGTGATCGACTTAAAATTATTTATGAGAATGGATGTTGACAAGTGTTCGGAAAATTGTGCATTCATTTTATATTTTTCTCTTCTATTTTTAGTGATTAAGATCATAAAAATGATGTTGCGTTATTTATTGTAGACGTTCTCTCTATCATTTCTCTTTATTTTGTATATTATATAAATTTTTAATTGTTGTAAGTTTATAATTTTTGGTTTAAAATTGTAATTTATGACTTTGGTTGGGAGTCAACTAACTACTAATTAGTACATTCGAGTAAGTATATATTGATATCTTATTGTCTTTCATAACCGCGCAAAGCGCGGACAAATTCACTAGTTAATCAAAAGACAACAAATTAATATAAAACAACCTTAAAATTAAACCACCTCAAATTCCATCAGTTCCCGTCGACTAATTACTTTGGTGAATTTATATCTTACAGCTCTGGATCACGTATAATGCATGCTTTAATTAGGTAGGTTGTTGAGGACTAGTGGAGTATGATAGTAATAATAATAATAATAACATTTATAGTACCAAACCACAGATGTAAAGGGTAAAAAGATGAAAAGTAAGTTTAAATACATGGATCATATAGTTACAGCTTGCTCACAAGTCACACGACTAATACGTCTCATATTAAATAGCCTCTCATTCCATTTTGTGAATTAATGCTCTCTGTTGTTTATAATTAGTTGGACAATAAACAATATTTCTGTAAATTGAATACTCCCTCCATCTCAATTTATGTGACACATTTCAAATTTCGAGATTTAAACTAGTTTATTTAATTTTTTACTGTAAATTTCCATATATCTATTAAATATTTTGGATTATCAATTATTGTGACTTATAGAACTTTTTAAGTAGTTTACAAATATATAAATTTCATTAGATTTTTTTTTGAAGATTTCAAGCTCAAATTCCTGATCAAACATAAACTGTTTCACTCTCCAAAAACGAAATGTGTCACATAAATTGGACAAATGGAGTAATATTTTTACATGGAACCCATACACACAATAAACATGAATCACCACAACACAACAAGTCAATCTGATTCTCTCATGGAGCCCATACACACAATTGTTAGCGTATCGACATAATATATGTTTCCATTGTTAGTGCACCGATGGGGTGGTATCCAATTCAATTATAGTATGTATTAGTGTGGTACCCAATTCAATAATAGTGTGTACCAGTGTGGTACTCGATCCAATAATAGTTAGTACTAATGTAGTACCCGATCTCATCATCAAGCACATAAACAATAATCATACGTTAGAGTATCTTATAGGATTAGAGATATGATGCATAGTTTTATATTCTAAATCTTGTATGCTCTAGATGTCGATTCTCTAAGAACTAACAAGCTGCGTGTTAAGTTTGTTGCTTCGTAAAGATTTCACTTTAGTGGTTAACACAATAAATTTAATTACCAAAAAAATAAATTATAAAAGAAAACATGTATGACAAATTGAAAAAGAAGAAGAAAATATTTCTTTAGGTATCATATTTGAACGAAATGTTATATTTGAAAATCATTGGAACTATTATTTATTTACAAACTAAAAATTACAACTAATTTATTTTTAGAGTTTAGAGAAAAGTAAAAACTTAGTTTTAATTTGGAGGGAAAATGTTGTTGTGGTCTTTTTATATTTGTGGTCATATGTGAGCCACATTAATTGTGGCTAGGTGTGTAAAAAATAACCCAAACATAGGTAATTCGCCCAGAATTTTAAGGGTTGGGCTCAAGATAATTTGAATTGGGTTCAATCTCAACTCATTCAAGCCTAACCCATTTTAAGAGAATCCTCAATTGAGTCCAATTCAATCTCCAATTTTAACTCGTTTTAAAACTCTTTACTAAGATATGTTCCTATATTAAAGGTATAAATTAATTATTATCTATTTAACATCTTTTAGGATTTATGATGAAATCTGCACTCAGGCCACCATTGATGAGCTTTGTAGAAGAAAAGAAGAAACTGATAGAGAGCAATTGTGTCGTGATGAGATTTTTTTATTATTCACCCTTCTGAACTGATCCTTTTAATAATGGATCCACTTATATACAGTACATTTACAAAGTTAGTTACTAACTAACTTATCCACCTGTCAACTTCTAATTGGAAACTTAATAACAACCTTCTTAACTAACTAATCCATACACAGTTATCAACTAACTTATTCCTTTATTTCTACACTCCCCCTCAAGTTGAGAATGAAAAATGTTCTTCATTCCTAACTTGACCAGTAATGCAGCATGTTGTTGACGACCCAAAGCTTTGGTAAACACATCTGCTGGTTGTTCCTTACTTGCAACATAGTTAGTTCTTACCAAACCTTCCTGCAGTTTTTCCCTTATAAAATGGCAGTCAATCTCAATGTGTTTGGTTCTTTCATGATACATGGGATTGGCTGCTATTTGTAATGCAGCTTTATTATCACAATATAGATTAATAGGCAACTGCACCTTCACCTGCAACTCTTGTAACAACCCTTTTAACCAAGTCAATTCTGCTACTGTTTGAGCCATGCACCTATATTCTGCCTCAGCAGA
>JAJOOO010016057.1:0-27413 GCA_029582685.1 Solanum piurae
GAAGAAGAGAAATCAGAAAATTTCGTAAGGAAAGATTCTGAAGAATGAATGTATTTATAGGCAAGAGGAACTGGTTCCGAAAGGTTGCAATCCTTTCAGAATCCATACGACCATTCATGAAAGTTTGCAACCTTTCAAGCGGTCATGGCTGTTTCTGAAAGTTGCACCCTTTCAGAACAGTCACTTCCAACGGCGGAAAATTTAAATAAAACGGGAAAGAATTTAAATAAAATGGGTCGCGCGCGGATCCGAGTCGGATCGGACAATTAACTGAATAATTGAAAACGTTTCGGTTAATTAACGTTTTGGCTATTTCATTTAATTAATTAAATAAATAATTAAAACAAACTTTTTCAAAAAATTAATCTCTCGATCATTTCCAAAGCCAAAGCCAAAGACAAAGCCGAAGCCGAAGCCGAAGCCAAGCGAGCGACGACGGCGCGAGGGGGGTCCCTCTTTCCAACTCTTTTAACAATTAATAGGAGTGTTTCTATATTTAAACTCTTCTATTTTTCTTTCTTCCACCGATGAGGGAGAAATGCCTTTTACTAAAGCATAAGAAGACTTTTCAAGTTCCCAACTTTGACTTTTCCTCTTTTTTCCATCTTCCCTCCATTTCCCATTAACTCTTGCTACATACCCAACACAACATGGAGCGTAGGCCATCTATTGCTGCGTTGACAATGACGCCTACCAGCAAACTTAATCTGATGAAAATTTAGTGTTTTGGTATGAATTCGTTTGGTAGCTCATCACTAATGGAATACCAGATTATGATAACACATAGGTTGGGCAGAGATACGTAGAAGAAAGTTTAATTAGGACAAAGTTTATATCAGTTGTAGAAAGATAAAAAAACTAAAAAAGATTAATGAGTCGTTTGGAAGGGAATGATAGGAGAAATAGTCCATTTATTTGTATGGTATTATTTAGTACTATGTTTGGTAGGAATTTAAGGCCTATGTATAACTAATTCATGGATTAGTTATACACCCTACATGGTAGATGATGTATAACTAATACCTTACATTTGGTGATATTAGGAATACATAGAATTTAATACCACGGTATAAATCTATGTAAAGCAAAAAAAATATCCCTCAAATTCTTATAACGATTTTGTTTATTTTCTGTATTTTATGTTTTATATTTGTAATAATAAATTTATTCAAATAAATTAGCTTACAAATTTTATTATTTAGAGAGAGTTGTTTGTTGTTAAATAAATCCAATACAAATCAATGTAATATTTGAAATGTAAGTTGTTTAACATTTACTAATTAAAAAGGCAAATATATCACTACATGAAGTTTCTGATATATTTATACATCCAAACACCCGCATATGCTTGATGTGATACATTGTAGGTCTTTAAATGATGATCGACTAGGAAAATTCAAAGGTAAATGCAAAATTCGTTTTACTATTAAAACATTAAGGGTTTTATTAATCATTTGATATATTTTTTTAAATAATTGTTCTCAAATAAAATGGCGGTCAAGTGCAATCCAATAATATTATTCTAATTAGGAAAAATATTTATCGTGTAATTATGATAATAAGATCTATATCTACCGAGACAAAGAATGAAGGGCAAGTGAATCTAGTGTTTTTCATTTTCAATACTTTTCTTCAATGCAAAAAAAGGAAAGAACATAAATTTCTAGGCTCCCCAAGTTATTATAAAACGCAATTTCCTATATAAAGTTGTTGGTGTTAAGACCAAAAATCACAATTTTACTTTCACAATTTCTTAGTGATCATTTAGACATGACAACAAGGATCAACAAGGGTTGTCAAAGGGTTGACATGGTGAAAATGAAGAATGCGAGGAACTTACAAGTTACGTTTTCTAAGCGTCGTGCTGGTCTTTTCAAAAAGGTTAGTGAACTTTGTACGCTATGTGGTGCTGAAATTGTCATTGTGGTACTTTCTCCGGGCTATAAAGGAGTTTTCTCCTTTGGTCACCCTAGCGTGAACACGTTGGTGGAGAGATTCCTTGGGAGGAACATCCCTCTACCAAATGACGATGTCCACAATCAACAAATCGTGGCTCGTAGAGAAGCTGGTATTCGTGAGCTCAATACCAAGCTCATGAACCTCGAGGAGGTTCTCCAGATGGAGAAAAACCCTTCGAGAAATTAGGAAGAGAGCTAATGGTCTATGGTGGGAATCTCATATGGAAGAACTTAACTTATTCCAACTTCAACACTTGAAGAAGGCATTGGAAATTCTAAAGCAAAAGGTTGTAAAAGAGACACAAATGGTGAATAATAATGCATTCCCATTTCAGACATTGGGTAAAGTTCTTCATATGGACTCAATGTTGGTGGACCCTTTGCTAATAGGGTTAGTGGATCAACTTTTTCCATAGTTCCCAATTACTAGTGCGCGTGTTATGGAATTGTCGAAAGTAAAATTAAAAACTTAAGTATTATATTAAGTGTCTAGGTTCATTTATCATTTGAGGTGTTCATCATGAAATGTTCGTGAGTTATGATTCAGTCGAAGTCAAAACTAAGTGTTGCGTTCATCAGTTATGATTTAGTCGAAGTTAGTAATTTTAATTATATATGTTATGTTCTTAGTCCATTGTGATGTTGATTTTATCCTTTGAATTGCATAACATATAATTTCTTCTTTATCAACATATATCAAGATATTACAAACTATTGAGAAACAAATGTTTTTCTTCAATACCATTATTTTCTGCTCAAGAGGATTAGATATATATAGTAGCGATCCAATATCCAAATGTCTTATCTCTGACATTTTTCTGATATATATATATCTACTGGGAGCATCAACCCTGTCCATTTCTCTTCGAAGAATTATGGTTTGTAGATTTCTCAGTTCTTGCAGAAACATATCTCAAATGTACAAGTTGAGGTATTACACAAAAGAAATCATATTCAATTGAAAATACGTCCAATACCTTAAGCAACTTCAACTGTAAAACATCTGTTTTGGAATATCTACTAGAATTGAAATAAAGGTGTGGATTATACCATTGCTATGTCGCATACGATAATCATGTTTCTCTTCAAGTGTAGATAGAAGGATCACTCGATGTTGATCATATATGGATTTAGTTAGGCATAGTTGGCAAAGAAGATCATGAATTTTCAAGTTCTTATCCTTCCATTAGTCCTTCGTGTACAAGCCAAAATTAGACTTCTATCCGTTAACTCTTCTAGATACTCCTATGCCACCACTTCTAACCTTTTATTGTTTCTAATCAACTTGGAAACATTAATCTCTTTATCTTCAGGAAGACCTCTAAAGAAAGAATTGACTGAAACTGTTCGGATACAGTACCAAAGAATCAGTTCAGATATTCCTCAACATTCTTCCAATTATCATGTGTTGGGTCCATTTGACCAAGAAGTCCAGCAATGACAACACTCGAGTGTGGTAATCCTCGACATTGTAGTACAATATGCTTCCCTAGTTCTACAAGTAGAGGAGGAAACAATTTTTTTTTGAATGATTTTTTGGTGAAGTTCAAACTCTCATCAAGACGTATAAAAATATTTCTATGAGGTGGAAAATCAGGACAACTGACATAATCAGCAATATACAAGAGCTGGGTGGTTAATAAATCGACTTCTATTGTCATCATTTGGAAATATTCTTTGCATTTGGTCCCATGCCTCAGTACTCAATATATCATCTTTGATAATTATAAATATCCCACCCTTCAGACCTCTTTACACAATCTTCATTAGTTGATCATCGCTCATTTCTTGATTGCTTCCTGTAATTGTAAAGACAACTTCAAGAAGCATTTGTCTCTCATTGTAGTCTTCGAAGATAGTTACCCATGCATGCTTATCAAATTGAGAACAAATATAATCATCATAAACTTTTTTGGCAAGAGTTGTCTTACCTATATTGCACATACCAAAAATTTCTCGACAGCTAAATCGTCTGTTTGGGCAGTGAGGTGTTCAAGTATGGCACTGAAGTCATCCTCCATCCCAACAATAGTATTGTTTACTAAATTATATTTTTTTTTCTGGTGAGGACTTGTTCTGCAGATTTTCTTCCATGCTTGTTAAACTCAATCTATGGCACTTCTTTTCCGAGAGAATCAACATCTTCTTCCACTTTTAGCAAATTTTCCTCGAAGTATTTACAAGCCCCTTGTCATGACCCACAACTTTGTCATACCACTTGGGGGTGAAATTAAAGAATAAGTGAGCTAGCCTTAGTGGGAATAGTCTACAGTCTCAGAGAGATTTCAAGAATACTGTAGAATATTATAGAAGATTACTTGGAAGGCCTAGACTTGTTAGGGAATTCTAGAAAAGTGGCCTATTTTCTAAATATGTAGGGACTTGTATAGAAATTTGTTTTTGCACTTTAGCCCTTAGGTGTGAACTATAAATAGGAGGGCATTAATTTGTAACTCAATCAAGAAAAAGCAAGAAATATTACATGATCGTAAATTTGTAAATATTTACGTGAGCTTGAGCTTACAAGATCGTGAAAATATTGTAAGTTGTTGAGTGCCTTAAAGAGAGTTGAGTTGAAGTCTAAGTCCGTGACATCCTTCTCTATATCAGCCAAAACAATGCTTCTTAGGCTTGAATCAACTTTATCATCTGCTTTGTATATTACATCTATGATCCTCTTTTCTATAACCTTAAGAGTTTCAATATATTCGGCTTTCTTTGTCGTATCGTCAAGGAAAACTTGCGCATCAGAAATTTTTTGATAGAGAGATTGAACATGTTGTTGTGTACAGCTTCAACAAACCAAAGATCGGTTAGGTTTGAAGAGTTGTTCCAGTATATACATAAGTGAAGAAAGAGAAGCATATTTCTATTTATTTGTTGGAATAACTAAAAATATAGAGTCTTGCAGATTTAATCTCTCTGATTTTATCCAAATCGTTTACTTTTCCATCTCTAAATTTTTATAATTGAGGGACCAAGACATAGGATACTTACCCTTTATCATTTGTTTAGTTAAAAGAGATGATGCATGAGAACACAACCAATTACAAAACAAGAAAATCTAATTGTTTCATTCAATTAATATAATACTATAGATATGAGATGCACATGTACAACCCATGTTCTTTTCAGTTTTATATAATTGTGAGACAAGTTGTAGTGCATTCATTGAGTTCACCAGCAAGCCCCTGCAGTTTAAAATGATCTTTAATCTGAGTTTTGAAAAGTTCGTGTAGAAAATATATGATACGTTTTCATTATAATTTACAACCTTAAATAAATATATGTGTTGAAGTTAAAAGAAAGACACTAACGATTAGTTTTGTTCGTTGACAAAATTATTTAGTACTATATCAAAAAAGTATATTTTGATGTTTATGTTCCATACCCTCCAAGTGAATGACAACTGCTGTAAACAAAAGGAAGTAAAGGAGAAAGTGAACTGAAAAATAGAGCAAAAGAGAAGAAAAAGTTATTGTGGTCTTCTTTATTTTTGATGCAACTTGAAACTAAGAGACCTGCCTATTAAATAGGCTTACAACGGAACTGAAATACTAAAATTTAGGTACCCACTAATTACTAATTAGCTATTAGTCCGGCACAAAGGAAACTAAGACTTGGTCAAGTATCATTGAATCACTTCTCAACCCCCCCCCTCCGGACTGAAACATGTAAACTCCAAGATGACCTCTGAAGAACTCGTGCTTTGCTTAGGGAAGTGACTTCGTGAAGATGTCTGCTATTTGCTCGTTTGTAACACAAGACTTCAAAATAATTTCACACTTAGAGACAAGACCTCAAATATAGTGATAGTAAGAAAGTTCAGTTGCACCAGTTGGTTTCTGATTAAAATCTGCAACAAGTCTCCTTAACCAAATTGCACGACAAGATATAGAGGTTGCTACAATATATTCAGCCTATGAAGTTGATAAGGCCACCACTTCCTGCTTCTATGAACTCCATGAAACCGCTCCAGATCCACGATTAAACGAGAAACCATGTGTTCTCTTTCTATCATAAATGATGCATGCATAGTCACTATCAGTAAAGCCAGTTAATGTGAAATTTGTTATCTTAGAATACCAAATTTCATGCTCTGTTGTCCCAGCTATATATCTCAGTACTCTCTTTTTATCTCCAAGGTGAAGCTTGCTTGGATTGTGCATAAATCTCGATATGACTCTAACAGAGAAAACAATGTATGGCCTTGTATGGGACAAGTAATTCAAACAACCAACCAAACTTCTAAAATAAGTTGCATTTTCCATTTCAAAACCATCATCACGACAAACTTCTCATTAATATTCATCGGCATAGCAACAACTTTACAATTTACCATAGTTAACATTTTCAAAAAAATTGTTGCATATTTTTTTTGTTAAAGAAATATGCCTTCAATTTCCTGTTTCACCTCAAGACCAAGAAAATAATGCTACAGACCCAAAATAGACATCTCAAATTTTTTAGCATGCAGTTCTTAAATTCAGTGTCGATAGACTCACTCGAACCCATATATATCATATCGTCAACGTAAATACATACCACCAAAAAATCATTTTTACCTTCTTGTTTTACATAAGAGTAGGCACATTGTGACTTCTTTCAAGACCATTCTCATGGAAATATGAATCAATCTTAAAGTACCATGTCTGTGACGCTTGCTTTGAGACATAGAGTGCCTTTTTAAAACGTGTAAACCTTATCTTCTTTGGCATTAACTACAAACCTTCAGGCTGTGAGACATAAACCTCCTCTCTCAAATCACCATTTTAAAGGCAAATTTATCATCAAATTGGTACAGTAGCCAATTAAAATTAGCAGCCAAGTCTAAAAAAGTTCTCTCAGTTTTAAATAGGGCAATAGGAGAAAATGTTAATTCAAAGTTAGTACCTAGTTGTTGGGAATAACCCTTTTCGATGAGCCTTGCCTTGTGTTTTTGGATGCTGCTATCAACATATACTTTTAAACAACCATTTGAGCCCAATAACTTTCTTTCCTTCCGGCAAATTTACCAAGCCCCATGTCTGATTCTTTTGAATAGACAACAACTCCTCCTCCATAGCTTTGCACCATTTATCCTCTCTCTTCAGCATCTTCTAAGTAAATACGATCTGAAAGAAGTAAAGAAAAAGTACAAGATGTGTTGTCAACATATGTGGGATTTTGTTTTTTCTCCCTTGTTAATCTTTTTAATGCAGTTGTCCTAGCTGATGGTTCTTTCAATGTTGAAGATGTTGCTGGTGCAATTGATGAGATACTCGATAGACTTGTCAAAACAGGATATGCTCCATACTCTTGATGAACAATATTGTCAGAAGGTAGAAATTTAATATTTGAACTTTCATTTCCTGAATTAAAGTTCCAACTTGCATCTTCATTGAACACAACATTTTTATTTACCATTTTCTCACTCACTTGATTATATAACTTATAGGCTTTAGATTGTGTTCTATATCCAATAAAGATATATTTTTCATTGAAGACTGATTCAAAGTATGACCTGATCAATTAAGTTTGTTAGTAGTGTCCTATATTCTAGGGCTAGTTGTTAGCAAATATGTTGATCATGGTGCAGTACTTTCTAGTTGTGTTTTGGTTAGTAATTAGTTGTTTAGTTAATGGGAGTAGTGGTCATTTAGTGACTTAGTAGATTGTTATTTTTAAGTCTATATAAAGTTGTACTTTCCTGTGATTTCATGTACTAAAAAATAGAAAAGACTTCAGCATACCATTCTCTGTTTCTTTTTAAAATTTTCCTACCTATTTACTCCAACATCTTTGGCATCAGAGCCATGGCAAGTAATGGAGATGCATTGAGTGTGGCACAACCACTCATTCCCGTCTTCAAGGGAGAAAACTACAAATTCTGGAGTATTCGTATGAAAACAATACTCAAATCTCAAGATGTTTGGGACTTGGTAGAACAAGGATTTGCAGATCCTAACGAAGAAAATAGACTATGAGAAAGTAAGAAAAACGATGCTAAAGCACTGGTTTTTATTCAGCAGGCAGTTCATGATAGCCACTTTTCACGGATCGCAGAAGCAACCACATCAAAGCAAGCTTGGTCCATTCTGCAGAAGGAGTTTCAAGGTGATTCACAAGTCATTGTGGTGAGATTGCAATCACTTTGGCGTGACTTTGAAACCTTGATGATGAAAAAAGGAGAATCAATTGTTGATTTCTTGTCCAGAGGAGTGGCAATTGTTAGTAAAATTCAATCATGTGGCGAGAAAGTTACTGATCAAACAATTGTGGAAAAGATACTACGAAACTTGACTCCAAAATTTGATCATGTAGTTGCTGCTATAGAAGAGTCTAAGGATCTATCAGTTTTTCCCTTTGATGAATTGATAGGATCTCTTCAAGCCCATGAGGCGAGACTCAATCGATGTATTGAAAAGAATGAAGATAAAGCATTCCAGGTGAAGGAAGCAACAACCAAATATGGTGAGAACAATGGTCCAACAAGCAGAGGTCGAGGAAGAGGAGGATTTTGTAGTGGTTGAGGTCGTGGTTATGGAAGAGGCAGAGGAAGGAATGATGGGCATAGGCAGTCCAATGAGCAAAGTAACACAAAGAATGGCATTCAATGTCATCATTGTCAGCGCTACGGGCATATAAAGGCTAATTGCTGGTATAAAGACCAGAAAATAAACTTTGCAGCACTAGAAAATAAGGAAGAG
The DNA here is from genome assembly GCA_029582685.1 of Solanum piurae. Taxonomy (NCBI): domain Eukaryota; kingdom Viridiplantae; phylum Streptophyta; class Magnoliopsida; order Solanales; family Solanaceae; genus Solanum; species Solanum piurae. The sequence goes on from JAJOOO010016057.1 coordinate 8,648, forward strand.
AATTATCTCTTTATGGCTTGCATTGATACAGATCACAAGCCAAGTGATGTATGGTTTGTAGAAAGTGGTTGTTCAAATCATATGACATGCACCAAATTTTTGTTCCAAGAGCTAGATGAGAAGCAAAAGAAAAAGGTGCAGCTTGGCAATGCAAAAGAGATGCAAGTTGAAGGAAAAGGCACTGTGGGTATTAACAATAGCCACGGCAAAGTAAAAATGTTGGACAACGTTCAATTTGTACCTGATTTAGGATACAATTTATTGAGTGTTGGACAACCAATGTCTGATGGGCATTCTCTTTGGTTTGATGACGATGCTTGTGTCATTAAAAACAAGAAGTCAGGAAAAAAGATTCACATCACTATGACGCCAAACAAGATGTTTCCTCTGGATGTTTCTAACATAGATAGTTTTGCGCTTGCTGCAAGTGAAAAGGATGAGTCAAAGTTGTGGCATTTGATGTATGGTCACCTCAATATAAAGGGCCTGAAATTGCTAGTTGACAAAGGTATGGTCTTCGACTACCAAAAATTGATTCTATTGAATTGTGTGAAGGGTGCATTTATGGAAAACAAACTAGGAAGTCTTTTCCTGTTGGAAAAGCTTGGAGGGCTTCAAAGTGTCTTGAATTAATACATGCTGATTTATGTGGACCTATGCATACTACATCTTTTGGTGGGAGTCGTTATTTTCTACTATTTACTGATGATTGTAGTCGCATGAGTTGGGTCTATTTTTTAGAAAGCAAATCAGAAACATTTCAAAAATTCAAGTACATTAAAGCCCAGGTTGAGAAGCAAAGTGGTCTGTGCATAAAAACTTTTCGCACAGATAGAGGCGACGAATTCTTGTCCAAGGAGTTTAATCTCTTTTGTGAGGAAAATGGCATTCATAGGGATCTGACAACACCTTATACTCCGGAGAAAAATGGTGTTGCTGAGAAAAAAAATCGCATTGTTATAGAGATGGCAAGAAGCATGTTACAAGCGAAGGGAGTTCCGAATCAATTTTGAGCTGAAGCTGTAGCGACATCAGTCCATTTATTGAATCTGTCTCCAACAAAGGTTGTTATGTATCAAACTCCATTTGAAGCTTGGAAGGGTAGAAAACCAACTGTAAGTTATTTAAGAATTTTTGATTGTATTGCTTATGCTTTGGTAAATTCCCAATTTTGTCATAAGTTGGATGAAAAATCTGAAAAATGTGTTTTTATTGGTTACTGCACACAATCTAAAGCATATAGATTGTATAACCCTCTTAGTAGAAATATTTTAATTAGAAGGGATGTAGTATTTGATGAAATGGTAAGCTGGAATTGGAGTGGAAGCAACGATAAGATGCAAGAGCAAATTTCTATGCCCACTGGAATCACTTTTGATGCAATTCAGCAGCCAACTCCTATAGCTATAGCAGCCGGTTCTAGTACTACATCTCTAGATTCATTTTCTTCAAGTTCAGAGAGCAGAAATTCTTCATCTACTACTCTTAAAGAGTCTTTAGATGGGACAATTCCATTAAGAAGATCAACAAGGCTTAAAAAGTCGAACCCCAAGTACGCCGATGACATATATACAACTTGTCAATTTTCTTTTACTATTTCAGATCCTACACATTATGAAGAAGCAGCTGAAAAGGAAGAGTGGCGGAGAGCGATGTTAGAAGAAATTAAATCTATCAAAAAGAATGGCACATGGGAGATGGTGGAATTACCAGAAGATAAAAATGCAATTGGTTTGGAATAGGTGTTCAAGACAAAGTTTGCAGCGGATGGGAGCCTGCAGAAGCATAAAGCTCATCTTGTGGCAAAAGGATATGTGCAACAATATGGTATTGATTTTCAAGAAATATTTTCTCCGGTTGCTCGATTTGAAATTGTTAGACGTCTTCTAGCATTGGCTGCACAGTCACAATGGCTAGTTTATCAATTTGATGTCATGTCGGCATTTCTCAATGGAGACCTACAAGAAGAGGTCTACGTAGCACAACCAGAAGGTTTCATAAAGAAGGGCGATGAAACAAAGGTCTACAAACTAAAAAAGGCATTGTATGTTTTGAAGCAAGCCCCTCGAGCGTGGTATAGAAAAATCGATGGGTATTTTCAGAGAAAGGGATATATGAGAAGTGAGAATGAACCCACATTGTATGTAAAGAAGAAAGGTAATGATTTCATCATTGTTTGCCTTTATGTTGATAATATCATTTATTCTAGCTCTTCTATTTCTCCGGTGGATGAATTTAAGTCTCAAATGATGAATGAGTTTGAGATGTCAGATATGGGGTTATTACATTATCTTCTTGGCCTTGAAGTCCATCAAGCCGAAGATGGAATTTTTCTTTCACAAAGGAAATATTCCAAGGACCTTCTCAGTAAGTTTGGTTTGCTTAATTGCAAGACTGTTGCTACACATATGAATGTTGGTGAAAAACTGTAGCTCAAGGATAGAGCAAAGATGGATGATGCTAGAAGTTTCAGAAGCATGGTTGGAGGTTTAATTTACCTAACCCATACTCGCCCCGATATTGCATTCTCTGTTGGTTTTATATCCAGGTTTATGCAACAACCTTCAAAGGTTCATTTTGGAGCAACAAAAAGAGTTCTGCGTTATGTCGCTGGAAGTATGGACTATGGGATTTGGTATTCACAAGTTTCTAACTTTAGATTATGTAGGTTCACTGATAGTGACTATGCTAGTTCATTGGATGATAGACGAAGCATTTCAACACATATTTTTATTCTTGGGTCAGGAGTAATAAATTGGAGCTCAAAGAAGCAAACTACAACAACCTCATCCACCTCTGAAGCTGAGTACATTGCAGCTACTTTAGCCGCTTGCCAAGCTATTTGGCTAAGAAGGATGTTAGCAGAACTTCAGCATAAGCAATAAACTGCAACAGATATATACTGCGACAACAAAGCATCAATCTCCATGACAAAGAATCCAAATTTTCATAGTAGAACGAAGCACATTGATGTTCACTTCCATTTCATTCGTGATTTGGTTGCAAAAGAGGATATTGTATTGAAGAATTGTAGCACTCATAAGCAATTGGCTGATATATTGACAAATTCGTTGGCAGCAAACAAGTTTATCTATTTGAGGGTTGTGCTTGGTGTCTGTAACTTTGAATCAAGGGGGAATATTGAAGATTGATTCAAAGTATGACCTGGTCAATTAAGTTTGTTAGTAGTGTCCTATATTCTAGGGCTAATTGTTAGTAAATATGCTAATCATGGTGCAATACTTTCTAATTGTGTTTTGGTTAGTAATTAGTTGTTTAGTTAATAGAAGTAGTGGTCATTTAGTGACGTAGTAGTTTGTTATTTTTAAGTCTATATAAAGTTGTACTTTCCTGTGATTTCATATACTAAAAAATAGAAAAGACTTCAGCATAGAATTCTCTGTTTCTTCTTAAAATTTTCCTGCCTATTTACTCCAACATTTTTCACATGTGATAAAATCCTTTAACAATTCCATTGATGCTAATCTTGAAGCAAACTAGATCATAAAACATTCCTTAACATAAATCAGGCACAACTTTTCATGAAAACATCATTCATAGATTTAAGCTTCTTTATAAATTCATGTCTTTTAGGATTGATAATCAAGAATAATGTTTGGTTTCATGTGAAATCAATAGTAAAATATGTAATTGATTTAAAATTCATAATAAGATTAAAATCAGACAATTGAATCAACACAATTTGAACCTATGAATAATTGAATGAAAACCTAATCAATTTTGGTGAAATTGAACTTGGAGAATTGAGAAGTTCTTAGGGCTCAATGGATGAATGAAACCCATTGATGAAACTCTACATTCCTTGAGGATCAAAGCCCAAAATAAATGGAGGAATTGGAGACTTGAAGTTTGAAACCCTAGGTGTTCTTCATTGATCTTAAGAGAATTTGGAGAGGGTAAGTGTGGATAGGATTGGGGATTTGAGTGAATGTGAGTGTTGGGGTAATTATAGGGGCACAATGGTAGTTATAGGAATTAAAATTAGGGTCAAAACAACATAGTATATGTATTAAATTCAACTGCCGGAGAAATAACTGCCGGAGAACCGTACGGTTTTGACTAACGGACCGTAGAAATTACTATGGACCATACTCGTAAATCGTAGGTCGAGTTACTAGGGCCTAAAATTAGACAACTTTCTATGACACCCTTCTATGGACCGTCTAAATTCCTACGGTCCATAGACCTCATCCATAGATATCAACTTTAAGCTTAAAATCTTTCTAAGTCTGGAACCTTTCTATTGAACCCATCTACGATCCGTTGAACATCTTACGACCCATCTTGTCCATTCGTATGTAAAACTTCAGAATCTTGAATTCTCAAATATCAACCTCATTCCTACGAGTTCCATCTACGATCCGTAGAAACTTCTACGAACTGTAGATTAGTCTCATAGGATTCAACCAGTAGCCAGAAATAAGAAAATTTTCCTTTCCTTTTGACTTTCCTATTTATGAGGTGTTACAACATCGACAATGCTTGTCGGTAATATGACTTACAATATTCTTTTTTCAAACAAATCATTATTTCTGGTGGAACCAAAGGTATTTGGAAGTACATATTATGTTCGAGATGTACGGCCATCTGTTTCCAAGATGGACTTTAAGGCATTGAAGTGTGTTTTCTTGGGTCATTCTCGTCTTCAAAAGGTGTAACAATGCTATTCTACTCAACTTTGAAAATATATGGTGTCAAATGATATGATATTTTCAGAAATTACACCATTTTTCTATACTCCACCTAAAACCACAAGTCAGGGGGAGGAAGATGAATGGTTAGTTTATCAGGTTTCTCGTGTTGTGGAATCAAGTGATGTTATTTTTCAATCTCCTAGTGACTCTATGCACATGTTCCAACAAGACCGCCAATTTTTCAACTTTATTCAAGGAGACGAGAGACTGATGATACATGCCCTGCACCAACTCATCCTCCAGAAAATCTTAACCTCTCTATTGCTCTTTATAAAGCTACAAGGACTTGCAAATCCACATATACTATTGCTAATTTTTTTTCCAATGATCGATTATCTCCTATATATAGATCCTTGATTGTTTCTCTAGACTTTGTTTCTGTACCCAAAATAGTGAAGGAGACTTTGCATCATCCTGGATGGTCAAATGTGATGCTTAAGGAAATATATGCATTAGATGAATTCACACATGATATTTGGTGGATTTACCCAATGAAAAGAAACTAGTAGGATGTAGGGTGTTCACAGTTAAAGTTAAGGCCAGGCTTGTAGCTAAAGGATATGCTCAGACTTACAGGGTGGATTATTCAGACACTTTTTCTCCGGTTGCCAAACTCACTTATGTACTCTTGTTCATTTCTCTAGTTGCTTTTGGGAATTGGCCTTTACATCAGTTGGATATCAAGAATGCATTTCTTCATAGTGAGCTTCAAGAGAAAGTGTATATGGAGCAACCATCCATTTTTTTTCTCTTGAAGAGTATAGGAAAGTGTGTCATTTGAAAAAGTCTGTGTATGGATTAAAGTAGAGTCCACAAGCTTGGTTTGGCAAGTTCAGTGAGGTAGTTTAAGAGTTTGGACCGAAAATGAGTAAGTGTGATCACTCTGTCTTCTACCAACAATATGAAGTTTACACTATCCTTTTTGTTGTATATGTTGATGGCATTGTCATCAGAGGAGGTGATACTGAGGGGATCTCATCCCTTAAGTCTTGCTTGCATGCTCAACTTCATTCGAATGACATTGGCCAGTTGAAATATTTTTGGGAGTAGAAGTAAATAAAACCAAGAAGGGAATTATTCTTCTATCTTAGATAAAGTATACTCTTGACCTACTTGCAGAAACTGGAAAATTGGTAGTCAAACCTTGCAGTACTCTAGTAGTTCCCAATGTGCATCTTATGAAAGATGATGACGGCCTTTTGATAATCCAGAGAGGTATAAGAGGATAATTAGGAAGTTAAACTACCTTATAATGACTCATTCGGATATTGCCTTAGCAATGTTGTAAGTCAGTTTATGCTTACACCTACGGTCAAATATTGGGCAACTTTGGAACAGATTCAATGTTACTTGGAAGGAGCTCGTGGACTTGGAATATTGTATAGAAGTCACAACTATACTCGTATTAAGTGTTTTTTAAATCCTGATTGGGTTGGTTCGAAATTAACAAAAGATCCACTTCATGATATTGTATCTTTGTTGGAGGAAACTTGGTAGCTTGGAGAGTAAGACGCAAAGTTTTGTATCTCGATCCAGTGCAGAATTTGAGTACAAAGCTATGTCATAGTCTATGTCTGAAATTATGTGGATTTATCATCTTTTAACTGAAATGGGGTTGAAGCATCATACGCCAACAAAATATTAGTGTGATAATCAAGTTGGTCTTCATGTTAACTTAAACTCAGTGTATCATGAAAGAACTAAACATATTGAAGTTAATTGTCACTTTATTGATGAGAAGATTCAAGTAAACATGATTTCTACTAGCTATGTGAAGACAAGAGAGCAACTAGCTGATTTTCTTACAAAGGTGGTTAATTGAACTCGAGTTGATTACCTTTGCAACAAGTTGAGTATGATTAATATACATGCACCAACTTTAGAGTGTTACAAAATATATATAGACATCATATTAGTAGCGTGCATAGGCATAATTTTAGCTAGTAGATCAGTAGGAATCTCGCATAATTAGCTAGCAGATTGGTAGGAATCCCTTTTTATTTTCTTTCCTAAATTAGCACCTAATGTATTATATTTAATTTTTTATATCTTGGTTACCTATTGGAATAAGACATCAACTCCTATTTCGATTACAGCTATTATGGGAAGAGTGAACAAACCATGATTAGACAAGCAACAATAGGCAAAAGAGATGGGCTGATCTTAAATTCCTGTTCATCACGACTTCTTCAGCTTTGCCATTTTTATCTCCATTTTCTAGCTTCTTTTGATCTTAAATCCCTATTCATCACGAACTTCTTCAAATGCCTTTGTAATGAATCCTTTTGGCATAAACATCATTAGAAATCATGGAAACAAGTCTGCCAGCAATTCATGCTTAAAGATTCAACAAATTGGAAAAATGCCAACTAATTAAAAGTCTTCTACACACTCATGTTACTGTATTAAGACCATATGAAAGAATTTTGTATAGGCACTTCATTCCATAGTGACTCTAACTTTCATCAGATATGGAATTAAGATTCGAAGTTTGTGTTCCGGATTCTACTTGTTTTAAGATACTAAGTTCTCAATTAACAAGTTATACTTATTAAACGGATTTCTTTAGACAAATATAAAGCTTAGACAAAAGTTACTGAATTTGAGTGACACTCTACCTAAATCTAGCTCTGACCCCGACTTTCAACACGACATTTCTAAATCAAAACAAGTATATTCAATTACTCTTTGCATCTTCAGGGATCTCTAGAGCACTAAAGTTTTATAATCAAGATTAGAGAACACATATTGACAATTATAATTAATAAGAATACAATTAATTTTCTTACATTATCAGTTTTTTTACATAACCAAACCAAATAAAACCCTTCTGATATTAACTTGTGGTTTCTCATTATTTTATTTTTTTGGTGATAACTGTGAATGTATTATTACCAGTAACCAACAATATGTCTCAACTTCAAGAGCAACTAACCTCATGACCACCTCCCAGGAAGGGTGCCAGTATTGGGAAAGGCGAGCAAAAAAAAATGTGCACGACAGGGAAATAGCGGAAGAAACCCAAGTCCAAACCTTCCCTTTATATTTGAACCAATATAAGACAAAATAATTAAAGAAAAACACTGTTTGGAGCAGCAAACAAATCAACCAAGCAAGCAAAAAAAATCAACACATAAGACACCAAATTTAACGTGGAAAACCTCTTCGGTGTGAAGTGTAAAATCCACAAGGCCAAAGCTCCACTAAAATCAAGAAGGGTTACAAAAGTGTTCTCCAAAATGGCCACCAATAAAGTGCCAAACAATTATCAATGCAACTACAAGATATCACCAAAAACTAGAGAAATAAAAGGAGTAAAATCACTCAATACGCAGCTACTATTTACGAGAAAATTATGGATATGTAGGACTCCAAATCATCCCCACTCAGTTCCAATCAAAGATTAGGTTGAAAGGAACAAGCTCTCCAAAAATCAGCTCTATTGGACAAGAAACGAAGTGGGAATTACGATTTGAAATTGGCTGCTAGGTCTTGTGCGAAAATTTGCACTCTCTCACTCTTCTCTCTATATGGTTGCTGATCAAACTCTTGTGATTCTTCAAAATAAGATCTCAAAGAAATTCTTACATATGCACCATAATATTGTGCTTATGGGTAAAGTGGGCTAATCCAAATTTGGTTTAAATTTATCCATAAAGCAAAGAAAGAAGACCCAAAACCTTGAAATTATATTTATCCACATAGGAAGGGAAAAAGACCCAAAACCTTGAAATTATATTTATCCACATAGGAAGAGAAAAAGACCGAAAAACCAACAATTACTCCCCCTACCGACTATGTGGAGGAAACCTCTATCCCGACGATCATGCAACATTCTTCAAACTTCCCTCTTGGCAAAGATTTAGTCATCATGTAGGAACCATTATCATTGGTATGGATTTTTTTAAGTTCAAGCAACTTAGAATCCAACACATCTCAAATCAACTGATACCTCACATCAATGTGTTTAGACCAACCATGAAATGTAGAATTTTTACCAAGGTGAATAGTACTTTTATTGTCGCAATAAAGCACATACCTCTCTTGAGCACAACCAACTTCCCTAAAAAATCTCTTCATCCAGATCAATGCTTTGCAAGCTTCAATAGCTGCAATAAACTCAGCCTCTGTAGTAGATAAAACAACACATTTCTTCAACCGAGATTGCCAAGACACAACTCTACCTGCAAAAGTAACCAAGTAGCCTAAAGTATACTTACGAGTATCAGCATCACCAGCCAAGTATGAATCCGTGTAACAACAAAGAATAGGTTCCCATGTACCGAAACACAAAATCAGATTAGAAGTGCCACAAAGATATCTCATAATCCACTTTACAACATTCCAATGCTCTCTTCCCCGATTAGAAATAAAACGGCAAACAATACCAACAACATGAGCAATATCAGGTCTTGTACACACCATTGCATACATCAAACTACCAAGAGCTGAAGCATAAGGAACTTTCTTCATATCTTCCTTCTCACAATCACCAGAAGGACAATGCTTTTTACTCAATTTGAAGTGCATAGCTAAAGGTGTATAGACAACCTTAGCTTTGTCCATGTTAAATCTATGCAGTACTTTCTGAATGTCATTCTCTTATGACAACCACAATTTCTTGGCCTCTCAATCACAAACAATATGCATGCCAAGAATCTACCTTGTTGGTCCCAAGTCTTTCATAGGAAAAGACTTATTCAACTCTTGCTTAAATTTTTTAATCCTGCAAGCATTATGACCAACAACAATCATGTCATCAACATAAAGAAAAACGATGATAAAGTCATTACTAGAGAATTTTTGCACAAAAACACAATTTTGTGAAGAAGTCTTTTTGAAGCCCTACTGACTCATAAAAGAACCAAACTTCTTGTACCATTGCCAGGGAGCTTGTTTTAGACTATACAAGCTCTTCTTCAATTTGCAAACATAATTTTCTTTTATCTTGACTTCAAAGCCTTTCGGCTACTGCATATAAATTTCTTCATCTAAGTCACCTTGGAGAAAAGTAGTTCTAACATCCATTTGTTCAACCTCTAAGTCTAGACTTGCCGCCAAGCCTAGAACAACACAGATGGATGACATCTTCACAACTGGAGATAATATCTCATCAAAAAATGAAGATGGTAGCCTTGTACCGTGGAACTAGGCTACCATCTTCATATTTCACCCTAAAACCCCACCTTTTTTCAAATCTTTTTGATCTTTAGGTAACATAACCAAATAAAAGGTTTGATTATCATGTTGAGATTTCATTTCATCTTCCATAGAATCAAACCACCTTTCCTTTTCTTCACTTTCCATGGCCTTATGAAGAATCTTGGGTTCTCCCCCATCAGTCAAGAGTACATACTCATTGGGGGAATAACGAGATGAAGGTATTTTCTCTCTAGTAGATCTTCTGAGACAACTCTCTGGAGCATCAATAATAATTGGTTTCTTACCAACCACATTGTCTTGCATTGGAGTATCAACGACATACTGGTCATTCTGAATATGATCACCATCTTCAATATCAACTTGATTTTCATCATTTTGAAGATTTTCATCATGTGCACTAGTCAAAGGAATTGGATCAACATCAATGATAAAGCTCAACTACACGTCATCCAATTCTAAGTGTAGGCGGTCGCTAACAAGTATTAACCCAACTAAGAGTTGGGTTCGATCCCACAGGGAGTGATACAATAGATAATTCGATTAAGAAGTAAAATTGTGTCCTAATCATATGTAGAAGTAGAGGTTTTGCAATATTAAAGTAAATCACAAAGTTTCAACAATTAATATCAAATAGGGGAATTTAGGTAACCAAATTACGAAAGCTAACACGGGTAGTAAACAAATAGAGATTGGACCTTAGGAGTGTGATAAGTTGAATGTTAATTTCGCGTAATGGGTGATTACTAGTTAGTTATAGATGTTTAATCCCAGTGGGTAGACTAGGTTTTGAGTGCAATAGCCATTTCTCAATCAACTACTGTGTTTCAAGTGAGTTCTTTCGAACCTCAATGATAAAAACACAACGAAACAACCAAAATCCTTAAGTAATCCACTCTTTCAAGCTGGATTTGTAAAGACGCAATCAAACCCACTTTCTCAAGCTAGATTATTACAAGGCAATCAATACAACCATCAATCAATAATTCGACTCTAATACCTATTTCTCAAGAAAGAGTAGAGAACTAAGCTAGAATTGCATTTTCCACTACAATTCTTCAATGGAAGCATGAACAATTGATTGAACCCACTTTGAAACAACAGTAAAATCAGTAACTAACTACACCCATTAGTTAATTAATGCATTCAACTATATAAATACACCCCCAAGGAAAGGGATTTTAGCCAAGCGTAGAGAAAATAATAAATCATTACCAATGAAGTTTTCCATCTGATTTGCTAACGATCTGCAATTCCCAAATGCTAAAATTTCAGCTAGAAATCTTACAATCTCTAAATATCTACTAAAAATGTGAATACAGTGTTCTAGAATGTAAAGCTCAGAAACCGAGAAGTAAACAATATGGGAACTCATTCTCTTCTTTTAAGAATTGCATTTATACGTTCTTAGAATTTCAGCATGAAGTAAACTCAGCAAAGTAAGTCGGGTTCACCAACCAGTTCGGCGATGTGCCGAGTTGCTCCTCTTTTCACCTTTTTGGCTTGGCTTTGTCATCAAAGCATTCTATAACTTTCGGTAAGCCACATCGCCATCGCCGATCCCTTTGGTGTGTCGTCGAATTGCTTGTTTTCTCGGCAAGTTGGTTTCTTCCATGGGCTATTATGCTGGAACTTTAGGCGAGCTGAAGGTACACTCGTCAAGTAGCCGAGTGGATTTGGCGAGTCTTAGCTTTTATCCCATTCAACTTTTTCATCTTTTTTACTCCTTTTTGCATCATAATGTCCTCGCCTTGCTCTTGAGCCTTCATTGTTGCATATCACCATTTTAACATTAGTTATGAGCATAAAATTGGTATTGAGGACACTAAATCCTTAAATAATAAGCCCTAAATGAGTCAAAATCCCCGACTTATCAATCAACTAGGATCTCACTGCTTTGAGAATCAACTTTCTTAGCATTTTCAAGATCTTCAATTATTTGGTCTTCAAAGAACACAACATCACGGATTCTAATATGTTTCTTCTTAACTGGATGAAATAAACAATAGCCAAATTCATCTTGACCATAACCAACAAAGATACATTTCCTAGTTTTAACATCCAACTTTGACCTTTCATCCTTAGGAACATGCACAAAGGCTTTACACACAAAAACTTTAAGATGATCATGAAAAACATTCTTACCAAACCAAACTTTGTCAGGGATATCACCATTCAAATCAACAGTAGGAGTTAAATTAATAATATAGCCAGCAGTATTGAGTGCTTCTGCCCAAAATGAATCTGACACCTCATGAGTCGGGAACTTTGACTCATTATTGGCTTGTTTCGTAATGAATTAGTATCCTCAATGTATATTTTGAGTTCATAACTAATATTAAATTGTTTGTGTGCAAAAATGAAGTCTTAAGAACAAGGCAAGGACATTAGAATGTGAAAAGAAGCAAAAAAGTTGGAAAAACTAAAGAAAAAGAAGGTTGGACCTCGCAAAAGCCACTCAACGACTCGACGAGTGAGCCTCCAGGTCACCAAAAATTCCAACGAGTTGTCTCATGAACTAAGCCAACCCGGTGACAGAAAATGCACATCGACAATGCGTCGAATAGAACGGTGAGTTCGACCCAGCTCGCCTAATTGAACAGAACAACTGGATGCATGAGTCAAGCCAAAAGGCGATAACACGTAGTAATCGGCGAATCACCGATTTGTTCGGTGACCCCGACTAATTTCACCATTTAGAATGAGTACTAAAATTTTGGGAAGTTCTTGGAAACATATAAATTGATTTTTGAAAAAAGAAAAAGGGCTTACACTGTTCTTATGGATTTTGGACATACTTTGACAATACTGAACCTTCTTGGAGAGGGTTTTGAGTCATAATTTTTCTATTGAGCGTTGGGGATTTGATCATTCGAATGGAACATCATTTTGGTAACTATTTCTTTCTTTTTGTTATGTTTTTCTAATCCCCCTTTCCTTAGGGGGTGTGACTATGTAATCAAATGCATAAATTAGCTTATGTGTATTTTTTATTACTAGATTTAATGTTGTTTCGAAATGAGTTCAGTTGTTTTTTTGTGTTTTCACTTATGAACTGAAGTTACAAGTTCAGTTCTAGAATTAGCTCTTGATGCTTGCTTGTGAAATTTGGGTAGAGTAGAATAAATGATTGATAATTGTAATGACTTATGTCTTTACAACCGAGCTTCATAAAGTGGGTTAAGTTAAAGAATTGGGTTGTTTTGTGTTAAGCTTGTTGAGGTTCGAAGGAACTCACTTGAAGCATAATAGTTGATTGAAAAATGACTATTAAAAGTAAAATCCATCCTACCCATTGATATTCAACAACTTCTAGTAATTACTAATTACCCATTAAGGGAAATTAGTATTTGATTGCTCACACACTACTAAGGTCTTCTTTATACTTGGTCAAATTCCGAACTATTTGTTTCATTAACAATTGGATACTAAACTCTCTTGCTATTGATCATTGAAACCTATTGATTTAAATTATGTTACGTGTTATTTACTTTCGTTCTATAAGAAATTAGAGCACTTTTATACTTCGTACTTGAATTCTTTTCCGTATCACTCCTTGTGGGATCGAGCCCAACTCATCATTTGGTTTATACTTTCTAGAAATCGCCTACACTTTAAATTATATGAGATGTAGTTGAGCGTTATCAAAAATTGCACCGCTGCGGGGGAGTGATGTTTAGAATTCTTTTATTGAAGTGTTTCTGTGAACTAGTTTGGTTGTAGTAGAATTTTCTTATTAGTGTTTTTGTTGTTTGTTCTCTATAGGTGAAGAAATGAGTGTGAATGGAAGCAACACTGCTAGCCAACTTGGAAATAATGACGACATCAAAAATTTGCACAATGTCAATGCGGATCAAATGGGAAGTGTCGGTGCTATTCATTTACCCCCAACTGTGGGCAACACTATTTTTCATGTGACTGGAACTATGCTTCAGCTTCTCCAAATGAAAGGTTTCTTTGTGTTACTTGCTCATGAAGATCCTTATGACCACATTAAGAATTTTGTGATTGTGTGTGGATCATTCTCTTTCAAGAATATCTCTCAAGAGTCAATCCGACTCCGTTTTTTTACCTTCTCTCTAGTGGGGAAGCAATGAGGTGGTTGGCTGAGCTACCTAGAGACTCTATTACCTCTTGGGAGTAATTCACGGATGTGTTTTATGAAAGATTTTTTCCTCCTTCGAAGATGAAGAAGTTGAGGAATAACATTCAAAACTTCAAGCGGATTGATGGTGAACCTATTCATGAAATGTGGTTGAGGTTTTAAAAGCTACTTCTCAAATGTCCTACTCATGTATTGTCGAATAATGTGCTCTTACAATATTTATATCAAAATCATACCTTCAATAAAGGTGTCGCCGATCAACTTATTTTGGGGTGGATTTATTAGACAACCATTTGTCGTGGTTTTGGCTTTGCTTGATGAGATGACCAAGATTACCTGAGTGTGGCATACAAGGGAGGAACAAGTGTCTCCTCTAAGTGTTGGGTTTATGAAAGAAAAAATAGAAAAGAACCAAGAGCGCGATGAAAATATGGCCAAGATGATGACCCAATTGGACTTGTTGACGAAACATGTCATGTGGGGTGGTCATAAGGCCGTGAATGCATTTGATGCTTGTAGTGGGATGAGCCCGGATGATGCACGATTTGAACTAATGTATAATGAAAAGGTACAATTCTTGTTGAACCAAACGGGGGCTCTCGTCCGAGCTATCAAAGGTCAGGGGGGAATCAAGGTTAGACTAAAGACCGTGATGGTGGTTGGAGAGATAGGGAACAAAATTGGTGTGATAAAGATCGTTATGTGCCTCCTCACGACCTTCCAAAACCTAAGGAACCAAATGCCGATCTTGAAAGCTTTCAGACCAAAGATATGTTTGCCCGCATCCTAAACAAGGTGGACGGATCGGACAAAGTACTCAAGGAGATGAAGACTGATTTCTTGAATTTGAATCAAATGGTTACCTGTCATTCGGTGTCTATAAAACAACTTGAGACCTAAATGGTCCGAGTTATGGCTCACTTGAATCAGAGGTGAAAAAGGGACCTTCCTAGTTATACCATGGAAAACCCGAAGAATGAAAATGCACAATGCATGGCCATCGTGACTCTGAGAGGGAAAGTTGTAGAAAGTAATGCAAGTTCAAGAAAAGGGAAAGCTATTGTTTCTGAGAATGATGCACTTGCCGAAAAGTTGAACAAGGAAGCCTCCAATGAGTTTGATGATGAACCGAAAACTGTTAACTCTGGTGATGCTAAAAAGTCAAATTTTGGGGTCGTACCTCCCTCGGTACTTACAAAGATGCTGCCCAAAATTAATCCACCATTTCCTCAAAGATTGAAGAAGAGAGATGAAGACGCAAAGTTCCAAAAATTTCTTTCCATCTTCAAAACTCTTTTCCTTATTCTTCCTTTGGTGGAGGCATTGTTAGAAATTCCCAGTTATTCAAAGTCTATGAAAGAATTGGTCACAAAAAAGAGAAGTATGGAATTCGAGACGATTTATCCCATAGTTGTAGTGCCATTATGTCGAACAACGTGGTTGTCAAGAAGGATCACCCGGGGGCATTTACTATCTCTTGCACTATTGGGATATTTCAATTCGGTAAAGAATTATGTGATTTGGGGGCTAGTATAAACTTGATGCCCTATGCCATTTTAAAGAATCTTGGGCTACATGAGCCTAAGCCTACCACTATGCATCTTCTCATGGCCGACCATTCTATCACGCACCCTATTGGCATTCATTCTGACGTTTTGGTGAAGGAAGACAAATATATATTTCTGGCTGATTTTGTGATCTTCGATTGTGAGATTGATGGCGAGGCCCCTATTATTCTTTTAGGCCATTTTTGGCCACTTGAAAGCCCTAGTTGATCTGGAAAGTGGTGAGATACAATCCGGGTAAATGTTAAGGAAGTTACATTCAATATTTGTAAATCGATGAAGAAACCAAGTAACCTCCATATGATATCGGTCATTGACGTGATTGATGAAGCGGTTGCTAGTATGAGTGAAGTCTCTTGTGTTGGTGAATCTTTGGTTGCCGTCCTCTTGAACTATGATGGGGAGGAAATTCAAGATTATCATAAGGTAGGGAATGCTCTAACGGGTTTAGGTTCTTATTCTAAGAGTCCTTCGAAACTTGATATCGATTTGCAGAATAGGGAAGGTCCTCCCGCAAAGCCATCTATTGAGGAAGCAATAAAGTTAGAATTGTAGGTAGTTCCACCTCACCTTAATTATGTGTTCATGGGAGCCAACAATACTTTGCCCATGATTATTGCGGCGGATTTGCTTGAATGGAAAGTGAAAGAGCTTATTAGTGTGTTGAAAAGGTTTATCACAACTATTGGATGGATGATTGCCGACATTAAGGGAATCCCTCCTGGTATTTGTACTAACTAGATTCAATTTTTGCCTAGTGATTGTAAGATAAGTATTGAACATCAAAGGAGGTTGAACCATCCAATGTAAGAAGTGGTCAAGAAAGAGATTATTAAGTGGCTCAATGCGGGAGTTGTCTACCCTATTGCACATAGCAAGTGGGTTAGTCCCGTTCAATGCATTCCAAAGAAAGATGGTATGACCGTGGTCCCTAATGAAAAAAGGGAGCTTGTGCCAATACGACTGGTTACAGGTTTGCGTATATGTATGGACTATCAGAAGTTAAATGTGTGTATCAAGAAGGATCATTTCCCCATGCCCTTCATGGATCAAATGCTTGATAGACTTGAGGGTCGTGGATGATATTGCTTCTTAGATGGTTACTCCGGTTATAATCAATCTCCATTGCACCGAAAGATCAAGAAAATACAACATTCACATATCCCTGAGGGATGTTTTCTTTCAAAAAGAATGCATTTTTTATTGTTTAATGCACCGGCAATGTTTCAACGATGTATATTTTTGCGGATATGGTAGAGGATTTGATGGAGGTTTTCATGGATGATTTTTTGGTTGTGGGAGATACATTTGAAGCGTGAGTTGAATACCTTGGTAGAGTCTTGTAAAGATATGTCGAAACAAACCTTGTTCTCAATTGGGAGAAATTTCATTTCATGGTCAAGGAAGGTATTGTATTGGGGCGCAAAATTTCAAGGGAAGACATACAAGTTTATCAAGCTAAAGTTGAAGTTATCGCCAAGTTGCCTCCTCCTATCTTGGTTAAAGGTGTTAAAAGTTTCTTGGGTCATGATGGTTTCTACTGAAGGTTCATAAAAGATTTATGTAAGGTGGATCACCCTCTTTGCAAGCTACTTGATAAGGAAAGCATCTTCAAATTTGATGAAGCTTGTGTCAAGGTGTTTTTTTGTTTAAAAGAGAAGCTTGTTTCGGCTCCTATTTATTGTTGCTCTGGAATGTAGCATTCCATTTGAATTGATGTGTTATGCGAGTGGTGTGGTTTTGGGGGCTATGGTTGGCCAATGCAAGGAAAATTTGTTTCACCTGGTCTACTATGCAAGCATGACTTTGAATGTAGCTCAAAAGAACTACACTGTCACTAAGCAAGAGTTGTTAGATGTGGTGTATGCTTTTGAAAAATTTATAGCTTATCTTTTGGACTTTCATCATACTGTGCTCTCCAAAGAGCAACTCTTCTCAAAATATCACCCAAAAGGTGCTGAGTTGGAATCCCATTCTAACTAAGGATTTTTGTGGTTCCGAAGGATCCAACTACAAGAGAACCAGGAACAGAGGGATTTCCCCCCTTCCGCATGACTCTTTGGTCTTAAGAATGATGGTTTTAAGAATGAGTCATTTCCTTTCTCCGACCCTGACTGCCCAACCTGAGAGCGGACAACTAATGCGTTTCACTTATTTAACAAGGTTCTATGGTGCTATACGTTACTTGATGGCTAAGAAAGATGCAAAATCAAGATTGATTTGATGGGTATTATTGTTACAAGAGTTTAACTTTGAAGTCAAAGATCGAAAGGGGTGTGAGAACCAAGTTGCAGACTACTTGTTAAGGCTTGAAACAAATATGGTTATTTCCGGTGAAAAATATATTGAGGAAGCCTTTCCCGATGAGTCGATGATGATTGTGTTAAATGGTACTCCGTCTTGGTATGTTGATTTTGCAAATTACGTGGTGTGTGGGATTCTTCATAATGGGCTGAATTTTTACCAACGAAAGAGGTTCTTTTTTATATGTTTAAGAAGTAATTTTAGGATGAACCTTACATTTTTCGGCATAATTAGGATATGTGTCCCAGAAGTTGAGGTAGATGTTATTCTTGACGCTTGTCATGCATCACCGATTGGTGGGCACCATAGTGAAGGCATGAATTACCTCTCACTCTTATTCTAGAGGTAGAGTTGTTTGATGTTTGGGGAATCAATTTCATGACTATTTATGAGTTGTTATGGAAGAAAATACATCTAGGTAGCCATTGATTATGCCTCTAAATGGGTAGAGGTGGTGGCCTTTCCCAACAATGAAGTAAGAAGTGTGGTTTGATTCCTCAAGAGGTACATTTTCATGAGGTTTGTCACTCCACGTGCAATCATTAGTGATGGAGGGCTCTCATTTTTGTAACCGAATGATCGCATCGTTGCTAAGTAAGTATGGAGTCAAGCATGAGGTTGATATCCTTTATCATCCGCAAACAAGTGGGCAAGTTGAGGTGTCAAACAAAAAAATCAAAGGAATCTTGGTCAAGATTGTAAAAGTAAATCAAACTGATTGGTCCCAGAAGTTAGATGACGCTTGATATACCGTGAGTTTACGGTATTTCTAATACATTTCACTTACAAGTTGTGTGTGTCTAGGGCCTTGTTGTATTAGTTTTTATGTGTTTTTATCATATTTTGCAGGAAAGATGTTCAGGCGCGGAAGTAAAGAGACAGCTGAAAGGGATGCAGAAAAGGGCATCTATGGAGTG
>JAJOOO010016058.1:0-32414 GCA_029582685.1 Solanum piurae
CTTAGACTTCCGCTGTGTGTTTTAAAGTTGTTTTAATGAAGTTTGAATGTGTGGATGTAAATAAGTTTTTTATTCCGCACTATTTTCATTATTGAATGCAATGAATGACTATGTGGCTTGTATAAGACCCCTTTGGGGTCGAATACACCATGTTACGACTAGGGGGTACTCTCGGGTCGTGACAGAAAGTCTTCTTGTTTGCCATTTGTTTGCAACCCTAACCCCTTCTGCACTGTAATTTCGGCGACTCACCGAATGGACTACTAAGTCTGCCTGCGATGGTCTTTGATTTGCTTGTCGAATATTTTCTAACTTTATCTCAAGGCTTTGAAGACATGGCCAGATCACAAGTTGTAGGAAGAAATATGCCACCCCGACATATAAAGACACAAAACTCCAGAAGAGATGCAGGCACGATAGATCACCCCAAAGCAAAGAGCGAGAACAAGAAAGCCAGTTCCAGTAGGAGAATTCCCATTGAGCCTAATGTCCCTTCATGGGCTCTAGGGTTCATTAATGTGATACATTCCTTTGAAGCAGCTCAAGATTTTGACAATATAGCTAAGGATAATATCGTTGCAACAATTGAGGCGAACACAGAAAATGAAAACCAGAGTCAGAATGACAACACTCTGGGCATTGATGCCCACACAGATAGAGCAACTACTTAGACATGATCCCCTATTTACCTCCCTCCCAGTCTTTATTTATTTTAACTTTTGGATTCTGTGTTATTTGCATTTGAGGAAAAATGTTTTTTATTGTGGTGGGGTAAGGCCCACCTTTGTGTGCCACTCGTGAATCGTGTTTTGTTTGAGTATTTGGGTTGTGAGCTATAATGTTGTGTTAATACTATTTTTGTGGATATTTGAGCTTGTGGCTTCTTTTGTGTTAAATTGCAAAATGATTTTGACCATTCCAAAAAAATTTACCACCTCTCGTGTGTTGAATGTGGCTGTTCTTTTGCAAAATTTATGTGTTGGTTCCGATAAATGCCGATGACTTGAATAGTGCTCAGGATTGAACAAACATGAATTTTCAGCTACGATGAGGCAAAGTGAAGTTGCTTAGACAATATGTGAACCCTTTGCATCTCATTGTGATTGGCCAAGTATCAAATTGATTCTCTTGTTATAACTGTTGCACACTAGCGAAAGTGTGGAATCTTGTTTGACTGTAGTGTCAATGCCTAGTGTGATGAACTTACTTTGAAACATGCATGATAGATCCTAGAATTTGTCCCGTTGGTCCGGTCGACTAAGTGAGGCTATCTCTTGATATGTTATTAGGCAACTTTAAAGAGTGTGAGCCAATTTGACATATATCTCTTTGTGGCTTACCTTGTGAGCTTGTGTGAACCTCTTTTTACCACCCCTTGAACCTATTTACAAAAAGTGTTAGATGGGGGGTTAAGGTTTGTCAATTAATGACTCAGTAAAACAGAGGAGTAATCAACTATATAAGGGATCTTGGGAATGTGATCGATTAATAGCCAATTTCGCTATACAGTTTATTAATTACCAAAATTATCTGAATCATAGTGTGTAGGTTAGGCTTTAGATGTAATACCCATATCTCGATCAACTACCACGAATCAGGTGAGTTCTCTCGAACCTCAACAAGCATTATACTATGAACAACCCAAAACCTCAATTTATCTATTCCTCGAGCTAAATATGTAGAATCGGATTAACATTGACTCTCTCAAGGTGAACCCATAACAACCCAATCACTACAATCATCAATGAGTAATCTTAGTTCTGAAACCTATTTCTCAAGCAAGCATAAAACACTACACTAGAACTGCATTTGGAATTCCAATTCATAAGTTAAAACTCTATTACCAATTGAACCCACTTCAAAACATCAATTAAGTAAGTAATTACCAACACCCATAAGCTAACTAAGACAATTAATCACATAATAACAACCCCACGAATAGAGGTCTTAGCCACACATCATAAAGAGTAAGAAATCAATACCAATTACATTCTCCATATTTTGGTGTTAATCTCCGAGTCTTTACAATGTTTCAATAAAGCTTCAGTTCCCAAACCCAACTCAAAAACTACTAGAAATCTCCTAGAAAGTAAGAAAGTAATGCTCCAGACAAAATTTCAAAGTTCAAAAATGGTAAAATTATTCAGGAAATGGCTGGATTATTTTTTTCTCTTTTTGAAATTCAATTTATACGTTCTCAAATTTAAGCCTTTGTCACTCGGCGGAGTTAGTCGAGCATCACTGACCAGGTCAGCGATGCACCAATGATTCCATTCTATCGCCGGTTTGCCTAGAATTTTCATCCTTTAAACGTTGTAACTTTCGGTGATCAAAGTTTGTGTGACCGATCCATTCAGCGGTTATCCGAAGGTCCAAATCCATATCCAAGTTGGCTTCTCCCCAGGGCTTGCAGTGTGGAACTTTAGGCGAGCTGAAGTGCCACTCGCTGAGTCGCCGAGTGGCTTTGGCGATTCTCAGCTTTTACTATCTTCAACCTTTTTCATCTTTTTCGCTCATTTTTTCCTGGTACTGTCCTTGCCTTGATCTTTATCCTTTATATCTACAAATCTGCATTAAAACATTAGTTTAGGTCAAAAAATTGGCAGCGAGGACAGTAAGACTATGAAAAACAAGCCCTAAATTAGTCAAAAACCCAAACTCATCAACACCCCTAACTTAAACTTTTTCTTGTCCTCAAGTAAAACACAAGATCAATAATCTCAATAAGGATGTCTACAAAAAGTTGTACTCAAGACTCAACACTAATGCACATAAGAGGGTTACACTAAGCATGCAATGTTTAATTGTACACTCTAGTTTCAGACTGTGACTAATCATCATCAAAGAGAACTCAAGCTCACAATGCTCGTTTCAAATGCAAGTTCAAGCTTACCAAAAACATTCAAATGCTCTCACACCAAGAATGATTCCATGCTCACACAAAGTTCAACGACAATTTATAATTTCGGAATCAAATACAACTCTCACCCTCTCAAAGATGAACACATGCATGACTCTACCCTTAGGCTTTCCTTTATTTTCCAATTGACATTATTTTCAGCTCACCTAAGAGCACAACGTTCTTTCAAGGCTTGTAACAGGGTTGAGTGTAAATGTATGATCATTTTGGTGTAGTGCCTTCTACCTTCATGAAGTATTGCCTGTAGTTCACTTTTTCTCCTTCTCTTGCCCACTCTATGATTTTCACAATCAATCCTATTGTTCATTTAGGCATGACTCATTAAATACCCCACTTCTTTTTCTCCCTTCACAAGCTTTATTTCACAAACTCTTCCCTTTTTCAATCTTTTTCTATTCTCACATTTTTCTTTTCTTTCTCTCTTTTTTTTTCTTTTTACATGGAAGGGTTCTATATTTTTCAAATGATCCTTAAAAGGAAATTTTTTCACATTTTTTAATTTTTGTTCTTCTTCACCACACCCCCATCTTAGGCTTTTGGCCTATGTTTTCTATTAAATCGAACCAATACTTCATGAAGGTTATAGGTGATGGGACAATGAGG
The DNA here is from genome assembly GCA_029582685.1 of Solanum piurae. Classification (NCBI taxonomy): domain Eukaryota; kingdom Viridiplantae; phylum Streptophyta; class Magnoliopsida; order Solanales; family Solanaceae; genus Solanum; species Solanum piurae. The sequence continues at coordinate 3,524 of JAJOOO010016058.1, forward strand.
TCAAAGTTGTTCAAGTTTCTTCAAAAGAAAAGGATAAGCTCAAATGGTGCCAAGCTAGGTTTACACTTTCACAAGGTGGTAAAAAAGAAGTATATGATCAATTTTTGGTTTACTCTTCACAAAATTGTTCCTATGATCATTTCAGTCGTTTCCTTATATCAATAAGTTAGACTAACGGGGCAAGTTCAAGATATTACAAAGCAAATATTTCAAGACAACCTCACCACACATGGCATTCGACAAAATCATGATATAAGACCCATCAATTTTTAGCTAGTGTGGAATGATCATCACAAGAGATCAACTCAACAACTGACTCGTGACAATGAGATGTTAGGAGTTCACATATGACCTATGTAACTCGATTTGCCTAATCAGATTTTCACACATATGTCGTTCAATCAATATCACTATTTAAGTCATCAGTATTTATCAAAACTGATACTCAAAATTACAAGTTAATAGCCACATTCACAGATCAAGAGGTGGCAATTTTTTACGCTGGTCAAAAAAGCTATCACAATAAATGAAATGGAAAAACAACCAATATATATCAACACAAGATCGTATCTTACAATCACAACACAAAAACTACCAATATCCACAAACAACTTAAAAGAGGTAGGTATAGAAATACCTCACCCCGAAAAACTACACTAGTAATTTTCCTTAAATGCAAAGAAATAACTAAACACAAAAGCTGAAAAAAGTCAAAAGACCCCTGTCAGGCTAAACAGGTGGTGAACTCATCATATTTGTGACTCCATTAGCCGGGGCGTTAGTGCCCGGTGCAACATCATGCTTGGCTCCAATAAAACCCACCATTGACGTATCCCTTAGTGATGCCTCAACAACAGTCTACATCAGAGCTCCCTCAAGATCCCCCAAGTCATGAAATACGGTTGTGTCACAAACACCGATCTCCTTCTAATTAGTCTCAACCTCTATCTCAGCATCTACGTCATCTCTAGTATGATCTTTAGTTGTAGTAGCTGGAGGAATCTCTGAACTGGCTGGGAAGTCTTCATGTGGAATTTCAGACATCTCTGTTGTACCGAATAACATCGATAGATCAGTGGACATAAGTTCGTCCATATCTTTCCTCAGCCCAACAATATCGGCCTTCAAGGCCGTCACAACATCTGAAGCTCCCCGGGACTGCTCATAAGCCTCTACCCTTCGAGTGAGAGCATCAAATTCATGTTTTTAGGAATCTATCAACCCTCGGTGCTTTCTTAACTCAGCCCTAATCGGGGCCAAAGAAGCAGCAATTGCCCGCTTGATCAACCCAGGCACAATGACCTCTACCCGGGAGGCACACACATCAGTAAACTAAGCCAGTTTGATGTAATTTACAAAAGGAATCACAACTAAAATGGGGAAAAATATACAAAAAGAGATACAAGAGAAGGAACAATTAGCAACTAAAAGATATATTAAATCCTAAAACCTCCCATTACAATCCTAAACAAGCACCTAATCAAGATAAATAGATTGACACAAGAAAAGAAAATCAAGAGCAACCTAAAGGTATATCAAAACTAAAGACCTTAATTGATTAATCCGAATCAAGCACCTAATCTCTTATGCAGACCTCAAGGAAATTGAATCTCAAAGCAACCCCTGTTTCTAAACAAAGTTCAACAAAAGGTTTACCAAGGTCTCAAAACTCTCGAAGGAGATCTAGTTCATCAATCATTCATTTTAAAAATAGTCTCCCTAAAATGAACCTTAAAATTCCTATTTATAGTTTTAGGACATTATTACATAGAAGCGCCCAAAAATAAATCAAAATGGTCAATGGGAGAGTGAAGTCGGGCCCGCCTAATCCTCTAGGTGATCTGCCCAATAGGGTCGGCGAGGGATCCTGCGTGGTTCCTGCTTTCAGCCATTCCTGAAACTTTGGGCGGTCTAAAGCCATCGCCCAATCCACTTGGCGATGCGCCAATATCTCTTCAGGTCGCCGAGTGATCAACTTCCCTTTGTAGCTCCTTGGGACCTTAGTCGATGTTAGAACCCTCGCCAACAAAGTTTGGCGAGTCGCCAAAGTGGAGGTTAGCTCGCTGAATGGAACAATATCTGCTCTTGCTCCTCTTTTCTTTGTTAGACCTCCCATACTCCAAGCTATCATCCACACATGGTGTTGCTTAACTGGGAGCTCCGTCAAAGAACATTTGTTACCACGCAAGCCTAAGAATTTCCTCCTTGGCCTCATCTCAACCCAAAGACCCTCCATCCTTGTGAATGATCCATCAATGCATTGAAGTTCATGAGTAGATGGCTTTTAGGCAATCTGGATTGCATCATTCTCCCCTTCTTGAAAAGGATTCGTCTTCGAATCAAAACCTTGCAAAACCATAGGGGAGCAAACAAGAACAAGATCCTCATGGCATGAGGGTTAGCGTTAGAAATAACAATTTCATCACCATGCCAAGGATGCACAAATTTAACATATAACAAAGCATGACCAATATCAACAAAGGGTTTGTGACCCATCAAAATAATAGATACTTCGCTACTTAAGAAACTTAGAAAAAGAGGTAGAGCGTAGGACCCAATACACTTAAAAACCTCAATTTTAAGCCCTTATTTGTGCCACATTCAAAATAGCACAAGGCTTCATTTATGTCAAGGAGATAAAGTTGAGTCCTAGAATCCAAACCTTGTGAAACCATATAGATCACAAGGAAGAAGCTTATGCTCTTAGCATGATGGATAGTACAAAGGTTAGCACTTAAAACATTTATTTGAGGAGACTCAAACTCAAGGAACAACCAAACATCATCTATTGTCATAGCTATCAAGCCCACAGATGTAGAACAAGGAAAATGGCTATTCTTCTCAACAACATGGTAATACCACCCAACATATGATATTCCTACCAGTTCAAATACCTTCATGCATTCACAGGGATCAAAATAATAGGATGTCCACAGAACTGGATCATACCAATAAGTGTACACCACAATGACACCCTGATCTACACGCAATGCACCTGTAATACAACCAGGGATTTCATCATATGCAAAGAGATAGTAAAGGAAGGTACAAACTTCACCTTCTCCTGGAAAATATCTCCTACCCTCATAAAATGCACAGTCAACAAGATCATGCTCAGAGTAAGAAATTTAAAAGAGGTCTAGGAAGCTATCCTTCCCCGCACACAATGTAGGCCCTTCAAGTAGATGGTAAAACATCAAGAAGAGCTTTCCTGCATAGGGAAAAGAATTAACAATGTCACCCACCATATGCCTTCCATTACGACCAGGCATTCCCAGAAAAATTCCACAATTCAGCTCACTATCGGGGTCAAATGGGAAGGTCATCCACAAACCTGGATCAAGTGCACCTCCATATATCAGGCAGGCACTCTTTCTTTTCAATAACATACTCCACTCAATAGCATGAGCATCATCATATGTAAACAAGTAATAGAGAAAGGAGTCTCTTAAGTCAACTTCCTCTAGGGTGATTTCATGGGTATTACCACTAATAGATTCAAACTCATGGGTCATACTATTGACAATCGGAACACACCAAGAAAAAGAGTGATCGGAAAATAGAATCCACCTTTCTCCTCATCACGATCCTCCTGCACAAGAGTACTCTAATTTTCTAAGAAGAGATTTCCATCTTTGAGAGGGAAAGCTTCACACCACAGTGGGTTAGTATGACAAGTATAGTTATCAAGAACTATACTGCTCTCATGATTCACACCACTAGGTACATCACTAGGAGTGATTTCATCATCTTCAAATAATATATTTTACTTAAAGAGGGACTGTTCAACAACTAGGGAATAATTTAAAAATGCAAGTTCACCCTCAAAAAAACACATATCTTTTTTCAAAGCATTTTCAAGCGAATGATCTCTATGAGCAAAGTACCCAATCGGATCTTCCACAAATGATATGCTCAAAGAGTCACTCATAGTCAAATGATCAACATTATCATTAGTACCAATAAATCGAGGTTCCTTAATCACATCACAAGAACCCTCAATTAGTGAACTACACTAAAAAAACAGGTTGATCAACACAATCATCACAAGATAATGAACTATCATTCGACTCATAGGTGTAAACACTAGGTGGACACAAATCAATCTTACTAGAAGAATCAATTCGGTCATCAATAGGATCAACTACATCCACAGTCTCAACAAGTACATTATCAACAGATGGTAAATAAATATTAGGCTCTCTTAAAGACAAGCTATCATTTACACTTTGTTCCTTTGTAATGGAGAAAGTGTTAAGTTTAGCTATTGTACCTTGACGCCCACAAAAAGAACTTTTCTACCTTGAAATGACACCCCCGTAGGAATGTTGGGACATCCCACAAGTGTACCCCTCAACAGGGGTTCACTAGGATCCTACAAAAGAAAAGAAATAGAGCGGGGAGGGGAAGAATTTGATGGATTAACTTGAAACTCATGATCGTTATGTGAGTTAAGAATCAATGAACTTTCGACTCCCACATCCTCCCTTATATCTTTATGCTCAGCCAACAACACCTTGGCCTTTCCGTTAAACTTCCTCCTTTTTCTTCATCTACTTGGCCCTGAGCCTCTATATGTCTCTCCTCCTTTTTCAGTTTATCCTTCAACTCATCCATTTTTTGATACATCTCTATGACTTGTGATGGTGACATTGGCTTAAGGACATACTTACGACCCATCGAAATGATTGTGTAGGTGTCGTGCCTCCAATAATGTGTTGTAGCACGACCGTGTTGCCATTGTCTCCCGAGTAGTACATGACTAGCTTGTAAGGGAATCACATCACAAAGGACTACATCTTGATATTTCCCAATTTCAAATTTGATCAGTACCTGTTCATGCACCCTCAATTCCTCACCCTCATTTAACATTGAAGTTTGTAAGGCTTAGAAAGTTTTGTGGTAGGAATCCTCAAGAAGTCCACCATAGTAGTGCTAGCAAGGTTGGCACAACTTCCACTGTCAATGATCATGGTACATAATTGGCCTTGGATGAGGCACTTGGAACAGAAGATCTTCTCTCTTTGCTCTTGATTTATCATGGCCTTCCTAGGTATAGTTCGCCTTACCACATACGTTGGTAGTGTGAACTCTCTTTATTTGGGCCCAGTCTCATCCTTCAAATTGGTCAGTCTAGAATCCATCAAGGATAGACGATCTTTCAAGTAGGCCAAACTTCCTTCCAGTATTCCTACTATCCTACTCGCATTAGCAAGAGCCCTCATTGAATATTATAAGGTAACCATTCCCTTAGGTGGGTGGGTTTTGCTTCCTGTTTCCATGGTACCTAGCAATAAGAAATACTCAACAAAACAAAAAACATCATTAGCGTTAGTAAAATGAACTCACAATCGCTTTTGTTTACACACCTTTGATTGCCTCTCAAATTGGTGCGGCTAATGTTGAAGATTTCTTATACTCGGTTGATCACAAAAAGAGTCAATTCTACTCTTAGTCAGAATGGATTTTTGTTTTAAGAAAGGCGTACGACTCGATTAAAGCAGACATACTTGAATCAAGAAGCTATTTACGAAGTAAAAAAAATAAAAGCACAAAAAGAAAAGGCACTAACAAAGAAATGAATTGAAGAATCAATAGTTAACAAGTAGAGTAGTTATAAGTTGAAAATCAGTTTAGGATTCTTGACAACGAACTAGAATCAAAAGAAAAGAAACTGAGAATTAGAACTTGAGAAAAGGGTCATAAAATGAGTTTTTGATCACCAAATGGCCTGTTTTCTTCACCAAACGTGAAGTTCAGCTCGCCAACTTGAATATGGGCTCGCTAAAATTGATAATCTGCCAAGGCAACTTGAAGATCAGGGTGGAATTTTGGTGGTGCACCGAGTGGATTCGGCGAACCGGGCTGAGTTCGCCAAAATTTCCAGTACCACTTTCCAAAACAGGGTTAACTCGGTGACCTAGCTGCCCAAAGGGCGAGGCGCCGAGTGGACTGGGTGATCCAAGTCGGCGCTCACCCAATGTCCTCAATCTGCAACTTTACAGCTCAAAAAATTGAACTTCTGTCGTCCCCACATTGCCTTTGTCCTTTTGTATTTACCCTTTTTGGTAAATTCCCTTTGTACAAACACTTTTACACTTTCTCTTTCTTTCCCTTTTTAATCAAATCCCTTCTTTTCAAATAATCCGTTCCTTGAAAATTTGAATGTTCTTCAAGAACTTCAACACAAGATAAACCCAAAATTAGACACTCAAAATATTTGTCTCGGAATTTGATGAAAATTAAGGTTTCGGCTCTCCTTGATATAGGGAACAACACCCAATACTTTTAGCCCTCAATTTCCAACCAAAACCTTCAGATTTTAAAACCCATTTTCATATTCTTCAAGCTTCGTCAAGTCTCCAATGGTGGAATCTTTAATATGGCACCAAACTTCTTCAAATCTTAGCCCTAGACTCAAATAGAGTTGGAGAATGCGATTCCAACCTTAGAAACTCAAATAAGACTCAAATATACAAAATCCATTTCAACAATTTTCATAAAAATGACTTGAATACTTTTTTTTGTAGCAACAAACCCCAATATTAGATTTGTAGCAATGAAGAAAGGCTTCGCTCTGATACCAAATGATGTAATTATCAAAAGGAATAACAAATAAAATGCAGAAACAAAAACAAAGATAGAAGAAGAGATACAAGAGAAGGAACAATTGTCAACTAAAGGATATATTAAATCCTAAAACCTCCAATTACAATCCTAAACAGGCCCCTAATCAAGATAAATAGATTGACACAAGAAAAGGAAATCAAGAGAAAACTAAAGGTATATTAAACCTAAAGACCTCAAACGATTAATTTGAATCAAGCACCAAATCTCTTACGAAGAGCTCTAGGAAATTGAATCTCCAAGCAACCCATATTTATAAACAAAGTTCAATAAAACCTTTACCAAGCTCTCAAGCCTCTCAAAGGATATCCAATTCATCATTCACTAATTTTCAAAATAGTCTCCATAAAATGAAGCCTGAAATGCCTATTTATAGTTTTAGGACATTATTACATAGAAAGGCCCAAAAGTGACCTGAAATGGACAACGGGTGAGCTAAGTCGGGCTCGCCCAATCCTTTTGGTGATCCACACAATGGGTTTGTTAAGGGATCTTGTGTGGTTCCTACTTTCAGCCACTCCTGGAACTTTGGGCGGTCTGGGGGCCATCTCCCAATCCACTTGACGATGTGTCGATTGCTCCTTAGCTCACCGATTGAGAAGCCTCCCTTTGTATCTCCTAGGGACCTTAGGCAATGTTAGAACCCTCGCCAAGTTATTTTGGTGAGTCTTCAAAGTGGAGGTTAGCTCGCTGAATGGAACAACATCTGCATTTGCTCCTCCTTGCTTCTATAGACCTTTCACACTCAAATCTATCATCCACACATGATGTTGCTCAACTGGGAGCTCCTTCAAAGCACTTTTGTTAACACACAATGCTTAGAATCCCCTTGTTGAGTTCATCTCAACCCTAAGAGCCTCCATCATTTTGAATTATTTATCAATGCGCTAATATTCCTGAGTGGATGATTTTGAGGCAATATGGATTGCATCATAGATGGCCCATCTCATATAGTATGGCCTGGATGATAGGCTGACGGGGAGAAGCAGCAACAACAACAATAGATGTAGAAGGGAGAACAATAGATTAACCAGAAGGTGCACAAGTAGAGGGGCCATAGGTACCTGTAGGTTCACTAGCCTGAGGGGGAAGTATTGTGTTATTCGGCAACATATCACCATCGAATACCAGGGATGTACCCATCTGTGGAGCTCTCCTCTGATCAACCTCATCGCGTATATACTCGATCTCGATCCGTTGGATTTTAGTAGAAGAAGTAGGAGTCACTTCCACATACGTCTTCTCATTCATAGGAAAATGAGCCCACCTGTGCAACTCAGTAATCAGCACCGAAAAGGGAAGATAAGTCTAACTATGGTTGGTCTTTCATGGCCATCTCCTACTATATGATCAAACTTATATTTAGTTTCTCCTGATCCATGGTGCAACCCAAAGATGCCGCCTTCGGATGCCTGAGGATCAACTTATTCTAAGATGACATAATAGTGTTGCTAATAAACCCGAACTAATATCTTGCAGCCCCATTTAGGTATATCTTCTCAGTCGGAACATCGGCCTCAATCAACCTCAGTGTCCCATCAGAAATCATAGTGTCTAGCCAACCATTTAAATCATCAAGGGTCATCTTATAGATTTTGTGAACGTAATTGTGCATGAAGTACACTTTACACCTGAGTGTCTCATTGATATCTGAGCTGCTACACTTGGACTTTCGGCTCCGTACCACCACATGATCAACAAATTTAAATGCGCTCACATTTTTCTATCCTTTAGGCACCAGCTCCTCATATTTTGAGTAGAACTCCCAGACCCAAGTAGGGATGTAGGGTCTCGGGGCTTTGTGAAAATTTTGAACTTGTGGAACTTTAATGTGTTCCACACCTCTGAGTATCGGTCAACCACATCGTCAGTAGACAACCTCTTTTCTTAAAGAATGGTCCTCAAACCCTCGACGATTAATCTATTGAGTGACCGGGATGGTGGAACCTGAGCTGGTTGGGGATCCTTCAATGCTACCTTAGCTTGAGGTCTAGGATGTATCGAGATTCGAGATGGATCATTCATCACCTTATAGCGTAGCTCCACTCTCCTAGCTTATAGAGGTAGGTCATCTTCCGGATCATAAGCGGAGTCCAGAGAACTGTTTCCTGACTTACCCTCACTCTCAGAATTGGTGAGGTGCATGGCATTGATGCCCTCACTATCTCAACTCTCAATTTCCTGTGTTGGCACTGCAAGCCCTTTGCCTTTTCCTTTCCTCTAGATTTAGGAAGTTTTGCCGGTGCGTTCCTTGATGGTGCAACCCCCTCATTAATCACAATCCCTCTTGACCTCTTTCGGGGTAGTTGATTTCTTCTAGTGGCCTTTGGTCTATTCATTTATGCAAAATACAATCACATACGTAGGATGCAATTCAAAAAAAAATTCAAAGTTAGAAAGTGCATAGGATAACTAGGCAAATAGTTCGGCAAGTCGTCGAACCCATTCAGCGAGCCAAGCCAGGCTTGCCAAATATTACATAACAAATTAGCCAAACTCAGCACATGTTGGCGATGTCCAGGGCCTTTTTGCAAATCACCCACACCATTTGTCAAACTAGAAGTAGCTCACCGAAAGTTACAATTTATTTTTAGAAAATTAGGGCGTAGAAGGACGATAGAAAGGGACATTCGGTGAATCGCCAAGTGTACTCGACGAGATCAGGCATATCGTGGAATGTTAAAGAACATAAAAAAACAAAAATGAAGAATAAAAGGCGATCAATGGGTATTTAGATGAACTGCCAAACAACTTTTAGAGCTCGACCCAGCTCGTCAAATAGTTCTACCTGATAGATTTTTACCGCGACCTTTAATTTCATACTGGCAGCTCACAAAGACAAAATTAAACCATTATTATATGAGATTGATCGTAGACCCATACTACTCATGGCCTAGAAATACTGAGACTTCTCCTGATTTGGAAAAAATTGGCCAATTGACATTTTTTGCCCTTAAGAATGACGTCAATCGCTCTATGATTGGGCAAAATCCGACAATCGGCACTATTTGGGGTTACTCAGAATTCACCCATACTAGACCCAACACAAAATCAACACGACCCATAAAATTTATAATGCTAAAATGTGGAATTTCGAAATTTACGCCTAAATAACACAAAATGAAACAAGATACATATATTTGTTATCAATACACATTCAATAAAGCAACAATACACAATAAAAGCAATCAGGCAATGATCACGCATTTGAGTTTACCAAAATGTTATGTAAGGGTTCGGTTAACAAACCTTAGAGGCAGAATATTGAAGTGCTAGGCTAGCCAAGTATCCTAAAATCCTCTCCTCCCAGTACAAAAACTAGTACGAAATTATTAAAATAGGCGATTGTGCAAGTATTGAAGTCAAAAAGTATGAAATGAGGGAGGTTTTAAATTTAAAAATGGTTCAGCCTCTTTGTGACCTTCCAGTTCGCTCACTGATCAGCGAGGTCACTTACGTCGCCGACCCATTCGGCGATGCGCCAAATTGTACTTTTGCCCGCCAAGTTTTACAGAACCTTTAGCTAACTAGATGGTTCAAACGGCGATTCAAGTCGGGCTCGCCGACCTGTACGGCGAGTCAGTGACTTATCCTTGGGCTCTCCTACTTCTGTTTTTCCCAAAATTTCAATAGTCAACCTGCAAATTCATCACCCGTTATTCAAACAACAATAATAAAAGCTTAAACACTTGGCTTGCCTCCCAAGAAGTGCCTTCTTTAACATAGTGGAATGACGTGGATACACTTTTAAGGTTCATTTTTTGGGTTAACCAATGTATCACATGGTAGACCGCCTTTTTGCCTTGGGTTCAAATGAGATGATATTTGACCCATTTACCTTTCCAGTTGTTTAATGGACACTGAGTGATAGGTAACTATCTGGTTTAGTGTGGAGACCTCCTCTTATATTTCTTAAAGCACCATGTCCGACCCTTTCACTTTATTGAGAATGCGTGCAAGCATATCTTTAGTGCGAAAGTTCTTTAGGTCAGCCCTTGGTTCCTTTGGCTTTTGACAATCATGACGAGGAACATATATTTCCTTGTCACCATCACATTCCTTCGAGTTAGTCCCACAATCACGCCATAACCTGTCAGGTTCTCTCCAACCATCATCACGCTCTCTATTCTAACCTTGATTCCCTCCCGACCTTGGATAGTTCGGACAGAAACCTCCTCCTTAATTTACAAGAAAATTAACTTCGTCATTATATAGAGCCTAATAGTGTACATCATCAGGGTTCACCCCACTAACACAAACAACATTCACAATTTTAGTACCACTACCCATTAAATATTTTCACAGAAGATCCAATTAGGTGATCATTTTGGCCATGTTTTGCTCCTGCTCTTTGTATTTTTGTATTTTCTCCTTTGTCATTATAAAATTCAAAGGAGACACATGATCTTTCTGAGTATACCAAGATCGGTTTATCCTCATCATCCCATTAAAGAGAGTTGACAATATCTTAAAAGGTTGTTGCATAATACCTCCTTGGACAAGTTGATCAGCCACATATTTTTTAACTAAGTCTAAACTCCGGTAGAAGTTTTGTACCTACACGTTGTTACGAAGTCCGTGAGTTGGGCATTGAAGTAATTGTTTCTGAAATCTCAGCCACTTATCATGGATAGGATAACACTCTAAACGTTTGAAGCCATTAATATTATCCCTCAATGCCATCATCATTGAAAGTGGGAAATTTTTTATGAAGAATTCCTCGGTCAGCTTTTCCAATGACGTGATCGAATCCCTCGGTAGATCAACTAACTATTTGGTCGCTTCACCCATCAATGAGAAAGGAAACAACCTGAGCCGGACTGATTCTTCTATGATGTTTTTGAAATATAATGGTCCACGAAGATCCAATTATGATCATGGGGGTCCTCATGTGTGTAACGCCCAGTTTGCATATGGAGGAAACATAGAAAATTTCATAACTTCCAGGTGTCATCCACAAGGGCATATCACGGTCCATGGTTGGATTCACGCTTGGTAGGTCGGTCCGTAGATGGACATCTTTGGAAAACTTCCTAAGAAAGTCACCATGGCCACGACCCACACCCCATCGATGGGTTCACTTCCCATCGTTAGGCTCCTTATGTACTTGGCCCGAATCTCAGATTCTCGAACAACGAACTATGATTGACCAGGATGGGTAGGTCCATCCACACCCCGTTGACGTGGTCTCTTGTAAGTGGTGATTGGTTCACTAATTAAGGGGTACAAGGTTCCTTTCCATATTTAATTAGACCTAAACCACCTATATAAGTATTTTAGACCCTTAAACTAAGGCATCCTAAGTCATTATTTCAAAACCCCAAAGAAATTCCAAAGTCCTATCCCATATATTATTTTTCTAGAAGAAGAAGAAGAAGATGCAGAAGAATAATAAGAAGAAGAAGAAGAAGAAGAAGAAGAAGAAGAGGAGAAGGAGGAGGAGGAGGAGGAGGAGGAAGAGGAAGAGGAGGAAGAGGAGGATGAAGAAGAGGAAGAGGAGGAAGAGGAGGAGGAAGAAGAGGAGGATGAAGAGGAGGAAAAAGAGGAGGAAGAGGAGGAAGATGAGGAAGAGGAGGAAGAGGAAGAGGAAGAAGAAGAAGAAGAAGAAGAAGAGGAATAAGAATAAGAGGAAGAAGAAGAAGAGGAAGAGGAAAAAGAAGAGGAAGAAGAAAAGGAAGAAGAAGAGGAAGAAGAAGATTCAAGCTAGGTCTAGTTAAGTTTACATTCATCCAAGCTTGGTACGCTTTGTAATCAAGGTATGATGGGTTATTCATCCATGAATTCCTTTCATCCATGGAGTCCCATGTTTTCCTTAATTTTGAAGATGAATTCCCAAAGTCTAATAAGAGTTTCTTCTATTGTTATGGGTTATAATCCAATAGAGTGGATTATGATTTATATGCTTGTTTATGATAGAATTGCATGTTATAGTATGATTATACATGTATCCATGCTTAACCAAAGATTCTAAGGTGAATTTGACATAATTAGGTTTTATGCCATGAAAAAGGAAATTGAGGGTTTAGATGTGATCTTCTAGGATTGATGAATTACACTATAGTTTGCTTGAGATTAGAGCATGTAGATATTAAATGCTTAACAGTAAACCATATAGACATGAATTGATTAAAATCAAAATACATAAGATGAACTATTACTTGTATGCTTTGAGAATAGAGTTGTCTTGAGATGAAGGCATAGATGATCAGTTATGATGATTAGGGCTTTTAGAGTAAAGCCTGCATGTTGAATTATGTCTAGCAAGGCTTTGAGAGAAAGGCTATAGGATGATTGTTGAATTGTAGATAGAATTGTTGTGGAAGGTTTACCCACATGATTTACTCTTATATATGTATATATGTGTAATGTAAAGGTTTTCTCAGATAGAATGATTCTAGGTTGAAAAACTTGCTCACCTAAAATGAATCTAAGTCAAAGTACTATGAAATATGATAAGACTTGAGGTTATTCCCCAAAACCGTCACGTGAGAAGTATGTGAGGTTATTTCCCCTATTCCTAAGTTAGAACACATGAGGTGATTTCACATGCCATGAAATGATTAATGTGAGGTGACTACCCCTAACGTATAACTTCTAGATCAAAGCAAGAGGCCAATATACATTTTCCTTTATGTAGGACATGTAGGCGAGTACCTACGATCCTTATAAAATGGCGTGGAGGTGAATACCTATATCATGTCATGTAGAAAATGGAGGAGAGTATCTATGATCCTTATAAAATGATGTGGATTCGAATGCCTATATCATATAATGTGGGGCATGGAGGTGAATACCTATGATTCCCTTACATGTTCATGGAGGCGAATACATATGACTATACAAGTAAGGAAAGAGGTGAATACCTGTTAGCCTTTAGGATAGGCATAGACACGTGAATCCCCATGTCCTTAAAAGTAAATATGAATAATGTGATTATATTATAAAGATGATAGCTTGGATAGAGAAATAGTACCCTTCCTTGATTAACTTGGACTTGCACGAGAGTATGCTTTCCATGATAGGTTGGTCTAGCATATTAAGGTGTTTTTCCTTGGTAGCCTTCAATTGGTAAATCATAACCATTAATGAGTAATGATTTGTCTTGGACTAGTAAAGAAGTACTCTTCCATGACTTGTGTGAATATGAGGGACTAATCCCTAATCAAGTAGCATAGTTATGATGAGACAAGATTACTTCAAGGAAGTATTGTAATTATGTTTCTATATGAGATTGATTGTATGATGATAGCTTATCTTGGATTGTTGATTGAGTTTCTTTCTTTGACATGTATGAATAGACGTGGATGACCTATGGACTAAGTAATAACAAGATGAGGTTACTTTAGAAGTGTTCCTCTGATCATATGTTGATTTATGTATATTGAATATGATTATGACTTAAGTTGTTGCCTTTTATGCTTATGGTATGTCTTATGTCGACTAATTCCTATGTTATGATTATGTTGATGATTTATGCTAGCAATCATATTTAGTTTATTTATGTACTAACGCATACTCTTGCCTATGTTCTTATCAAATGTAGGGTCCGACGATATTGAGTTCTATCCTCGTGCCTAGGATCTTAGTAGAGCAAGCAAGTGAAGATTTGGTGAGTCCTCATAGCATCGAGAATTTGTTCACCTTTCCTTTATGTCTTTTCTTTTATGTTTAGTACTTTTTTTGGCTGCGTCCCTAAGTCTTTCAGGTATTAGATGGTTTGAGACAATGTTAAAGACTTTAAATTCATTTTATGAAAATTTGATATTATTGGAAAATGTTTTAATTTCGACACCATTTTCTATTTTCTCATGTGATGGTATGATAAAGGGCTTGTATGAGACTTCTCAGAGTCTTGTACGCCTTGTTACATCTAGAGGGTACCTCTGGGTCGTGACAAACTTGGTATCAGAGCCCAAGGTTTAGAATGGTTATTGGATGTCTCAAACCCACGTCAAGTAGGGTCTTCTTCTTTAGTGTGAAACGCGCCACATTTATGAATGAGAGACTACTAGATGCTTAAGAAACTTCACTTCTTCAAAGAGTTTAATACGTTAAAAACCCTTAAAATAGTTTAAATAACCAATAGTAACCGTCCCCCAACTTAACTAAACTTAAAATGAATTTACCAAATAACCCTCACCTTGGCCGAGTCCAAGACAACAACACAGTTGCAATCCATGAACCACCACCTACGGACCGTGGGTGGGTCCACGCTCCATATTGTTGAGTAGTGGTTTGGTTTATCAGCTTGGTTTTGGGGGCCTTGACCTACAGAGGACATCCACGGGGTGTGCATGGACCTACGGGGCGTAGGAATCTTGGACTAAGCTTGCCTTTTGTACAAATTTCATAACATCCTTCTTAGGAGAGACTTTTAAGAATACCCATTAATCGACATAAAAATCTAAGTCTGTTCGTCGCAGATCTAAGTATGACTTCTGTCAACTTTGAGCTTTTAGTAACCTCTCTCAATGAGCTTAACCTGCTACATTGTCTGATGTACTAAGTTGGGTCCAATCAACTCTGATTCACCTACCTCGAACCATCCAATGGGTTATCTACATTTTCTCCCATACAAATCCTCATAAGCTGCTACCCCGATGCTGGAATCATATTTACTATTGTATGCGAAATCAATAATAGGCAAATGGTCATCCCAACTTCCCTTGAAGTCTAGGGCTCACTCCCGTAACATATCCTCGAGTGTCAAAATTATGCGCTTAGCCTGGCAATCTATATGAGGGTAAAAGATTGGACTAAGATTAACTTGTGTCCCCACTCCTTTCTGGAAGAACTTCTATAAGTTGGCGGTAAATTGTGCTCCTCTATCAAAGATAACAAATACTGGTACACAGTGTAGCCTACCAATCTATGTAAAATAGACCAATTTGTAGTCTTCAGCTGTAAAAGTAGCCCTAACTGGTAAGAAGTGGGATGGTTTTGTTGGTCTGTCAACAATTACCTAAATAGATTCAAATTTATGATGCGATCTAGGTAACCCTGTAATAAAATCCATATTAATTGCTTCCCACTTCGAAAAAGGAATTGTTATCGCTAATAACGTGAATGATGTGCCTGTTCCATAGTATGATATCGAAGCCCCGCAAAGTCCAGAACACACAATCAACATCTATATCTGAGGTCTCCATCTCCTTCTATATCAAATTCTAAAGACTGTTGATTTTGAGCCTTGGCTCTAAGTTCTCTAAGCTAGGATGCTCCTGTTGTCGTACTTTTACCTCTACAGCTAGAGATGATATGACTGTGTCCTAAATTGTGACCCTACTATCGTCTGCCTATAACAATCTGACTCCCATGCTAGCTAACTGAAGAAGCTCTCATGCTAGTTCATGCTTCTCAACACCTAAATAGGATAAACTACCCATAGATCTTCGAGTGAGGGCATCGGCTACTACATTCCCCTTTTTCGGATGATATAAAATATCCACGTCGTAGTCTTTCAACAACTCAAGTCATTGACGCTATCGCAGATTTAACTCCTTCTGTCTAAATATATATTAAAGGCTTTAATGATCTGTGAAGATGTCAACATGAATGCCATACAAATAGTGTCTCCAGATCTTTAATGCATGCACGACTGCAGCCAACTCTAAATCGTGGGCCGGATAGTTCTTGTCATGCTTCTTCAACTGCCAAGAAGCATATGCGATAACCTTACTATGTTACATTATAGCACATCCCAACCCAACACCAGAAGCATCACAGTACACCGCATAGCCATCGAAACCCTCTGGTAATGCTAGAACTGGTGCAGATGTCAACCTATCCATCAGCCCCTGGAAACTATGCTCGCAAGCATCAGTGAACTTAAACTTAGCTATTTTTTGAGTCAGCTTCGTTAATGGTACTGAAAGTGAATAAAACCCCTGTATAAACTTTCTATAGTACCTAGCTAATCCTAAGAAACTATAAACCTCAGTCGAAGCCATGTGTCTGGGCCAAGTCTTTACGACCTCAATCTTTTGTGTATCAACAGTAATGCCCTTATCTGATTAAATATGACCTAGGAAAGCCACACAACTCAACCAGAACTACCAGTTAGAAAACTTTGCGTAAAGTTTCTACTTTAGAAGAACCTGAAGGACTACTCGCGAATGGTCTGCATGCTCAACTTTTTATAGCGAATAGACCAAAATATAATCAATAAATACAATCACAAATGTATCTAGATACGGTATGAATATGCTATTCATCAGGTCCATAAACACTGCTGGGGCATTCGTCAATCGAAAAGGCATAACCAAAAACTCAAAACGACCATATCTAGTCCTAAAAGTTGTCTTCGGAATATCTTTCTCCCGAACTCGTACATGAGGGTACCCTGATCTCCAATCAATCCTTCAGAAGTACTTAGCACCTTGTAGTTGATAAAACAAGTCATCAATCCTGAAAGGGGATATCTATTCTTTATAGTCGCCTTATTCAGCTTTCGGTAATCGATACACATTCATAGTAAGCCATATTTCTTCCTTACGAATAACAGTGTCGCACCCCATGGTGAAGCACTAAGCTTGATAAAGCCTTTATCCAGCATGTCTTTTAGCTGATCTTTCAACTCCTTTAGCTAAATAGGAGCCATTCTATAAGGAGGGATAGATATGGGTTATGTACTTGTTACTATACATAGCTTCCCCGCAATAAATGTAGTAACATAAGACATAGTAGATACATGATTTATCAGAGCATAAACAAAATGGGAGCAAACAATCAATGTACTTGTCACAACATCTGGAGATGACTCTGAGTCTTGTCGGTTGGATAGTGAATATGTACGGTTCTGGACACCACTACCTGCTGAAGTTTGGGGTCCACGCTTTGAAGCCTGTGCTTATGAAGAGGAACCTTATACTGACCTCGTCGACTAACCTATACCACCCCGACCTATGGTCGGGGAGTTCCTCCACCCATGCCCCTCTTGTCCACAAGAATAAGAACTTGTGGAACCCTGCTTGCACCTCCCGAAATGCATCCTACGACAAGTAGTTCAACACAGTGGGGTTGTCCTAGCCTGGCCTGAACTCATTTACTGTTGAGAGCCTGATGCTCGTGACCCCTTACCTTGGCCTGACTGTCCTTGATGATAAAATATACTACCCTATAATTGTTGTGGTGGAGGTCTAAGTGGTTTAATAGAATATCGAGGTCTGGGACCACACTGAAAATCTCCTTGTCAACCAGTGGGCCTAGCCCTATTGTGTCTCTCTCTCGACCCTCTCAGTCATATACTGTAGATATTGGCGATCCTCCATGCCTTGTGCAAAGGCCTAAATTTGTGAGATATCCATATTATCATTTAGTGTAGGGGTATAACAAGCATCGATATAGTCTGAGTCAAGCCCTCCCATAAATCTATGCACGATGTCATGCATTGTATCAACAAACGCTGGTGCATATATAGCCAATGAATAAAATCATAGCCCGTACTCTCAAATACTCATGCTGCCCTGTAGGAGGTTCAAAAATTGGTCCACCCTGCCATCCCTAATCTCTCGAGGAAAATTGTAATGACCCGTAAAATGAATAAGTGAAACTAGAGCCTAACAGTGAGTGTGTGAGTTTGTCATGAGGTTTTAGGTGGTTTGATGTTGTTCCGAGTCATGGTTGAGGGGTTTAGGGGTTAAACATCAAGGTACGACTCCTCATGGACTACCCTAGGGGTCCTTGAGAAGGACCGTAAAGCCTAACCCCCAAGACCCCTTAAAACCAACAAGTTGCCCAAGATTTGGTGACCTATATAATGGGACCATGCCCAATAGGTCCATCCACATCCCGTGGATGGCCTCCGTATGTCAATGGCCCCCAAACCATGTTGCAGACATGAAGCATGCTTCAACAGCATGGTCCGTGACCCCATCCATGGTCCGTAGATGGGGATCCGTTGTTTGGTCCTGTAAAAGTTGTGTGGGTTCGGCCATTGTAAGGTTAGTTTGGTAAATTCTTTAAATATTTAGTTAAATGTTTGGACGGTTATTTTGGGTTTATAAAAGTATTTTAAGAGTATTAAAAGCATTAAACTCTATTTTTCATCTTGTGTAATGAATGTGTTTTGACTTGATGTATATGAATCGATATGCCTATGGCATTATTTTCATAAATGACTAATGCATGTGTTGATGATTTCTAATTGGTAGACCTAATATTGGTAGCCTTTCATGAATATATGAATGATGAAGTATTCTAGGCTATAACATGAACCGGTAGACCTAGTTTTAGTAGCCCTTTATGATGAATCTAGAAACTAATGTGATGATAAACCTTGTATCGGTAGACCTAGTGTTGGTAGCCCTTTCATGTGTGAAATGATGACCTTTTATCGGTATACCCAATGATGATTGCACCCTTATTGGGAAGTCAATGAGCTACCCTTAATGTACATTAAATCGGTAGACCTAGTGATGGTGGCCCTTTCTTGTGTAATGTACTTTGGGTCGGTAGACCTAGTGTTGGTATCCCTCTCAAGTACAATGATGTAATGTGATTGAAATACTCTATGGGAATGGACGCTCAGCACCGAGTGGATATGGTAAGATGGAAACTCTCCCAATGTTAGGCTACGGTTCTAATGAACATCTTCCTATCCCATAACTATGTGCCCACATAGGATATTCGCTAGTGGAATTTCTTCCAAGCTAATATTATCGGTCATCCTTAGGAAAGTTGACCTCATTTTACGGTGTGGGGTTACACGACATTAGATTGCATGACTTAGCTCTCATGGTCTATGTCGGTTAATGCTTATTCCCATCATGTGAGATGTGCATTATGGTTTCTTGATGCGTTCTATGAAGTGTGGGTGGTAGTATGGGCTGCCATCTATGGATTGCACAAGTAGGCTTTGAGAGGGTCATAGTGAGTTTTCTAAGTCTTAATGACTAATGTGTGAAAGTCCTCTAAATGAACATATTGATAAATGTTGACTCTTATATATGTTTAAATGTAAATGATGCATGCTACACTTGGATTGTATTGCGTTACTTCCTTGTCATGACTTGTTGTATATAAATGTGTCTTGCCTATGGTGACTTTAAAGGAGTACTTAGTGTGAGTAGTAGTATGGGATGATACTTGCACATTGCACAAGTATTACTTAGCGGTTGTCTGAGGTGATGGTTCTTATGTGATGAAATAACTTGTTAAATGTTTAGGTCTCTTGTGTATGAGTATTATTGAAGATGGAAAGATTGAATGGTAAGTTCAGTTTTGATGACCTTAATGTGGTACCTTGGTGTGGATGGTGGTATGGGACGCTATCCATACATTGCACAAGGTATAGCATGAGGGTTACTTGAGGTGAAGGTTTGATGTGAAGGTAATGGTATATATGATGTTTATGTTCTAATGTTAATAAATGACTTGCATGCTGGTTATGTTTGAATATTATGTCTCTTATACTTATGTTCTTGAGATTTTACCAAATGGCATAAAAAGCATGACTCTCAAATATATGTCTGTTTTAAGCATGTTTTTGCATGGCTTCCATACTTAGTACTTAATTGTGCTAACCCTATTTTTCTTCATGTTTTACTACAACTGTAGGTTTTGGAGGTATTGTTGTTCTATGCTTGAGGAATATGCTTCTAAGGTGCTTGAAGATGAAGACTTGGTGAGTCCTCATAGTTTCGAGGACAAAACCCACTTTATCTTTTAGTTTTTGTTAAAGCTTTTGTATGGGCTAAGTCCCAATGTTGTATTCAAAGTATTAGATGGTTTGAGACATAGTATATACAGTCTAGAAAGTCTTCGGCTTGCTTTTTAATGAAAAATGCCTTCGATTATAAAGTAAAGTTTTAACTCTTCTCTATTTTCCTATGTTCTTATGTTCAAGAATGCTATGACGCTTATATGAGACCCCTTTGGGGTCGAGTACGGCATGTCGCTTCTGGGTGTAGACTCGGGTCGTGACATAAATATATATTTCTGAAAGATCCTTTAAAGCTATACCAAGTGGGTAGAGCTGAATTTTTTCCCTAGATGTCTCCCATTTTTCGTACCACAATACCACAATATCGTGCAATCAAAATGCTGCGAATTCAAGTAACTCAGTCGCTAAGGCATGCATGACTCTGAAGATCCTATGAAGTTGATCAACAAAGTGCTGAGGGTCTTCTCTGCGATTTGTCCCTATAAACTATAGAGGATTCAAGGCAAGAAATTCACAAACTCTCAAACTTTCGGGCCCTTCAGAAGGTCTGGCAACATCTGGCGCAACTGGCTGGCGTTGTGCAACTACTAACTCTGCTAACAAAAATATTGTTGTCACGACCCGAGCCTATACCCCGGAAGTGACACGGCGTACAAGACACCAAAAAGTCGCATACAATCCCCATAGTATTGATAATATTTGATATAAGGAAAATGGCACGGAATTAAAACTTTGAATTTATAATCGAAGTCATTTTTCATAAAAAGCCAGTGGAAGTTTTTTCTATACATTGTCTCAAACCATCTAGGACCATAATACTTAAAACTTTGGGACGCAGCCCATACAAAAGCTCTAAACATAATAATAAAAGACATAAGGGAACAAGGTGGGTTTATCCTCAAAACTATGAGGACTCACCAAATCTTCATTCTCCTTGCACCTTAGAAACCTATTCTTCAAGTATAGAACATCAAATCTCCAAACCCTACGCATTGGTAAAAAGGATAAATATGGGTTAGCACAATTATGTAACAAGTATGATAGTCATGCAAAAACATGCTTAAAACATACATTTTATTTGAAAGTCATGCTTTATGCCAATTTGAGAAAACCTTCATACAACATGAGTATAAGAGGCATAATATACAACCATAACCAACATACAAGTCATTTCTTAACATTAGAACATAATCAACCATATAAGTTTTTTCATCACATTAGAACATAATCACATATAAGCCATTTCCTCACATTATACTTTCACCATAGGTAACCCCAACCTATACCTTGTGCAATGTATGAATAGTGTCCCATACCACCATCCACACTATGAACCACATTAAGGCCACCAAAAGTGACCTTACCATTTATCCTTTCCATCATTACACAATATTCATGCATAAGAGACATAAACATTTCAAAAATCGTATCATCACATTAGGACCATCACCTAGGGCACTCCTAAGTCATATTTGTGCAATGTATGAGTAGCATCCCATATTACTAGTCACACTAAGTACTCATTTGAAGCCACCATGGACAAGGAACATTGATACTTAATAAGTCATGACAAGGAAGTAACTCATAATACAATCCAAGTATAGTATGCATTATTACATTTAAGCATGTTGGTCAACATTCTTCATTAGCTTCATTTAGAGAACCTTCATTCATTAAACATTACACCAACATTCTCATTATATCATCATAAGAGCCCATTCATTGCATTTAACATGATAAAGGAACACACCATAACCTCTCTCAAAGCCTACTTGTGCAATGCATGGATGGTATTCCATACTACAACCCACACTAAGTAGTGCATTCTTGAGAAGCCATACTTCATTAACCTTTTTTTTAAGACTTAACCGACATAGACCATGTGAGCAATTCATGAAATCCCGGTGTCACCCTCACCGGATAAGGGATTCCTACTTGCCTAAGGTAGGACCATTATTTTTAGCTTAAGTGGATCCACTAGCTAGAGCTATGTAGGCACATTGTTTATGGTATAGGGAGATTGCTACTTGATACCCCACCTCAACTCACGGATGAGCATGCATCTCAAGTGATTGCTACTAGATACCCCACCTCAACTCACGAATGAGCACCCATCTCAAGCCATATCCACTCGGTGCTTAGCATTATTCCCCACAGAGTACTTAACATTCATTACATTAGGGACTCCTCACTGTGGTCCTTGACCAGTATCATGGCATTGCCACCTTAAAATCCACCTCCCACATGCCAAGCTCCACGAGCCATCAAGTGACTTGTGAGGGGAGGCGGCCTTGGAGAACCCACTACCTAGCCCTTCACGGGCACCACAACGAGTCTTCATGGTGCTCGTGGGAGGTGAGATTCCCTTGGTTGGATTCTGTCAGCCAATTCGTTTACCTTCCAATTGTTTGAAGGTTAGAATGCGATCCCTGAAATTCATTACTTCTAATAGAGGAAACTCCATTTGCTCACGAGTACTGCTTGACATACTCACCTCCTCTGTTTCAAAGCTCAAACAAACAAAATACAAAACTAAAAATTAATTAAGTAAACTACGACTAACAAGAATGAAAATCCTACTTAACTACAAATTCTCAAATAACACTACTCCCTGGTAGCGGCACCATTTTGACTTCATGTATCAGGACACTTCTTCGGTTCAAGTGCCAACGATCGCGTGTAGTGAAATAACCCAACCAAGGGTTGGAATCGTTCCCATAGGGAGTGGTTCAAGAATTAATAGAAAAATAAAATTTATCTCTAATCAATCATAGCTATAAACATTATCGAATACAAACATACTAAATCTAAGGGGTGGCGCAAACGTCAATTATCAATGGGGGTTTGTATTAGCTAATCAACAAAAATGACAAAAATATAAGGAAATGAGATAGGGAGACGGGATTCTTGGGATGTGATAGAAATATGGGATAAAAGACACTATCGGGTAGATTCTTTTGATAGTACATCGCTGAATATTTGTAACTAGGCTAGACATTAGTGGGGTTAAATTCTTTCTCGAGAAACTTACCCCGAATCAACTCGGTTTCTCTTTAACATCGAGTTTCTGCATTTAAGCACAACCTCCGTCTTAGCCCATTAACTCTCTTGAGCTGAAAGTGTGGGAGAGGGCCTAGGACTCGATATCTCATGTTGAACCCACGACGACCCAATAGCCACCAGCTATCGATTTAGTAGTCTTAGTTTTATAACCTCTCTCTCGAGCAACCCAAAAATACTAAGATGAAATCGGATTTGCATCTACAATTTCATTAAGTTTAAACACAACTACTAAATGAAATCACATTTAAACAGCGAATATACCAACAATAAGCAACACCCAATAGTAAATTTAACCCATATTCACAAAATCACACCCCAACAATTGGGATGTTATCTAGACATAAAAAAGAGATAGAAATCGATACCAACAAGTGTTTCCATCATGTGGGTACGATGAATAAAGTCTTTAAACACGTCAAGGATAAAAATTCTTCGAGACCCACTTCAAATTTCTTGGAATTGAAAATCTTCAAAACTTCAAGTTCAAGCACAATGTCTCCAAAAACTCTAAGAACTAAAACTGACATTTTCTTAGTCTCAAAAATAAATTTCTCTCTAAATTCTGATACTAAGCTAACAATTTAAACAAGTATTTATAGTGTTTGAAAATTTGGACTACGGAGGATCACTCGACGTAGTTAGTCAAGATCGCCGACACACTCTGCGATCGACCCTTTGGTCTGGTTCATTGCCTTTCTGCTTTTGCCTTCAGTATTCTTGCATTTTGAGACATTGGGCGATAGAGTGCTTCTTCGCAGAACTGTTCGTCAATGCGCCGACTACTCCTTTTCATGGAAGAGTTGACTTTCTCCTTCAAGGTTCAGTACACTGAAACATTCGGTAGGATTTAGGACCTTTCGGTGACTCGCCTAATAGTTTAGGAGATCCTCATGGAGTATTTTCTCCGTTCATTCAACTGCTTTGTTCCTTTTTTCTTGATAGCGTCCAAGCTTTGTCTCTCAATCCAAATACCTGAAACTTAAGGGTTTACATCAGTTATTGAGACAAAATATGCATTTGAGGACACTAAATCTATTAAAATATAGCCCTAAATGAGTCCAAATTGTGGACTCATCATGGCTCTTTACTAGGGGCTGGGGGTTTGTTGGCTCAAGACGACGGACCCATCCATGGCCCATTATCAAGACCACTGCCCATGGTAGGCTCCGTGGTTTGATGCCTCAGCTCTAGTTATTTTGCCTCCTATAAACAAGCCATACTATGGCTCGTGTTGGGGTTAATGGCGTGTGGAGTGCTATGGTGTCCACCCCTTCTAGGTGGGTGTGAACTACGAGCAGGTCGACAGACCATGGTTCCTTTCACGGTACTTGACCCTTTCGTGGTTCACCAATATTTCTGTTGTTCAGGTATGTTAAGTGTTGAGGTGTTAGAATCACGACCCAAGGTTTCTCCTAGGTGTAACATGGCGTATCAGACCTCGAGAGGCCCCATACAGGCCACTAAGATTTCATCATACAACAAATAGAAAAAAGTGATTTAAAATACAATTTTGATGTATCAAAGTTTTATAATGCAAAGCAGAAATTCTAACATTGTCTTAATAGCCATCTAGTACCTATTAATATATTTGGGCAAACCCCGAACATCATGTTCAAAACTGAAAATAACGACAAACTGAAGCATGATGAATCACCAAAGATCAAAATCTCCTCAATGAACTCTAGCCACGAAACTGGAACCTGACTGTCAGACTCTATATTTGCATAACCACATATCCTAGCCCAATTCTCGAGGAATCACAATAAACAACAAAACCATAAGTCCTTTTTGGTAAATTCAAAACATGAGCGGAAGTAAGTCTATCCTTCAAATCCTGAAAGCTCTTTTCACATGCTTCAGACCATATGAACGTAAGCTTTTTTGAGTCATTGCTGTCAATGGAGAAAAAACACAAGTTTTTCATGAACATGCAGAACTTAAGGAAATCACGAAAACATCTAAAACACACATGACTTCACACAAAGAACAGACTATGAGGAACTCTTCATCTCAAGATAAAGGAGGAATATGAGGAATAAAGATGAGGATATCGGGACATTTAATGGTCCTCGGCCTCCCAAGTAGCACCCTCAACTAAAACACTCACTAAAAGATCACTCCATAACACTTTCATGGAAGCCAATTCCCTGTTCTTCTATTTTTTAAATTGCCGGTCTAAGATCTCATATAGGCCCACAAAATGGGGACGATACTTCCCAAACTCATTACACCATTCAAGGTGAGAATCTCAAGCAACACAAATAATACATATCAAGAACACTCAAGGACCTTTCTATCTAATCACACCATCTCCCGCTTGGGAAAAAAGCCTAAACGGACTTTCTAATCACCACTTCTTTCAATTATCAGGTCGGATCAAGTTATCACTAAGCTTTCACATACATCATAAGAGATGATTCTAAACCATGGTGAAGTATAACACCACCCTTGAAGGATTCTACTAATTTAAATTCTCAAGGTACTATCTAAATACCATAATCATCAACTCCTACATGTCACTGGGTATTAGTCAAATAAAATGACATCACCAAAAATTAACTTAGAGTTTGTAGTAACCCGACCTAAGGTAAACCTTAGAAAAGAAACTAGCTTCTTAGAGTTGGTCAACACTTAACAATTTATTTCTCTCACCTTTACTAGGTGGTAAAGGAAATTCTTGGAAATCATCCTTCTAGCTTTCATATAAAACACTTAATGACCCCTCGACATAGAAATTTTCCCCTTCCACTCTAGAATATGTTCATTCAAGACTTGAAATCCAACTACAAGGGTTCTACAATCACTAGAAACAAAACAATAAAGTGAAATTAAGGTGTTAACCCGCGTCGTACCACGACGTTAACTAAGGCGTTGTTTGGGAGGCAACGCAAAACCCTTTATTGCTTTATTTTTGTTTTAGAAATAATTGTGTGTTGAATGTACATGTTAAAGTGTGAAGAGTGTGTGGAAATTGCATTTGGCGAACTAAAAGTTCCATTCAGTGAATCGCCGAACAGTTCGGTGATCCCGATATTGTCCACCGTTTGGACCCCCAAGTAACTTAAGGTCCTGTAAAAGTCAACGGGGTAAGTGACCACTTGGCGGATCGCCAGGTGGATTGGCGAGTGCGACTAACATCGCCGAAGGGATGCGAATTGGAGGGTTATTAATGGCCAAAGGTTTTAAAGTTTCAAACTCTTCACTATCACTCGCTTTTAAATATCACAAACTCACACCAAGTTAGTATTTTCAACATTCTTGCATTCCATAATAGTTTTCGTTGTTGATTTGTGCTCGGAGTTGGAAAACTTTGCTGCCTCGTATCTCAAATTTATATTGTTAGGCATAAACAGTTGGTTTTCTGAATCCCGTGTTTATTTTTATTGCATTTTGTAATTATTTGCAAATGATCTTATCTTAGAGATGTGTGTTAGACCTATATGATCTTAGTTGTTTTGAATATGCCTATTTTGAAACTTGACAATCTTGCCCGTATTGTTTTGATCGTCACATGCACGTAAATTTGTGTATTAAATTGAGTTAATTATTGTGCGGTATGCTTGCATTTTGGTTAGATTTGTAGGGTGAAGTCTGAGTAGCCCGTATTTGTGCTAAATGATGTAAATTGCACAATGATAGAGTGGGTGACACCATTCTTAAGGGCAAAAGTCATCAAATGGACAAATTTGGCAAAACTGGGAAAGATTTGAATATCCTGGGGTGATGGGTGTTATGGGTCTGAACTTAATTGTACTAGTGCATGCTTTGATTTTGTTTTCGGGGTTTCAGGTATTGAATTCGAGAAATTGGGTGGAAAATAAGCACGTTGAGCCATTTGGCGAGTTGGGTCGAGTTCCCCGAACCAATCGGCGGTTCGTCTAATGTCCCCATCTCGCCCTTAATTTCATGCTTCAGTTGATGAATGATTCTATAACTTTTAGCGAGCAGCCTGATGTCACCAAAAGAACTCAGTGACTCGCAGAAAGGCTTCTTGTTCGCTCTTTGTCTACACCCCTGAAACCTTGTTGCACTGTAACTTTTGGCGGAAAAACCCTTGCTCGCCGATAGCTTTTGGTGAAAGGTCTAGGTGCCTCATCTTTAGTAGAATGGCATGAGTGATCAGAGTCATCGAGGAAGTGGTACCTAAAGTAGCTCTAGGAGGCTGGAAGGTAGTGGAAGTAAATGTACCTAAATTCCCGGAGGCTGGAAGGTAGTGGAAGTAGATGTACCTAAATTCCCGGAGGCAGGAGTAGGAAAAGATGCCTCTGCAGGTATAGACTCAGTATCAACATCTGCGGATTTATAAACCAGAGCTTCTCTACTCCTATCGGCCTCCTCTCGTGTGTACTCGACCTCTATACGTTAGATGTCGGTAGAAGATGTGGGTGTAACCTCAACATTTCTCTTCTCATCAAAAGGCACACCAGCCCACCGACACACCTCAGTGATAAGTCCAAGAAATGGAAGGGATGTCTAGCGCTGTTTGGCCCTCATGGACATCTCCTGCTCTACAATCAGCCCCAATTTCTACCTTTTCCTAGCTATGATCGATCCGATGCAGGCCACCTTTGGGTGGCGGAGGATGGAATTATTCTGCGATTGAATGATAGAGCTACTGATGAACCCGAACTAATACCGAGCTGCTATATTCAAGTCCTTCTTCTCAATTGGGGCTCTGACCTAAATATACCTTGGGGTGGTGTCAGAAATGAGGGGAGCTAGCCAGCCCTTAAGGTCATCCAGAGTCTGTTCCATGATCATGATCTTGTAGTCATGCTCAAGTGCAGCATTGATATCATCATTGTTGCCTCTCATTGTCCATTCACGTACCATCATAAACTCCACCGGTCTGAAGGCACTAGCGTTCTTTTTCCCCTGGGTACTAAGTCACCATAGGCAGTGTAGAACTGTCTCACCCAGGTGGGAATGTATGGGCCATGGGGCCGGGTGAATTAATCAAACCTGTGGAACCTGAGTGTGTCCCATAGAAGAGGATACATCTCCACTACACTATCCGTGGACAATCTCTTCTCCTCTAGGATAGTCCTCATTCCGTCGGCCTTTAACCGGTTGAGTAACCAGGGAGGAGGACCCTGAACTGGTGGTGCTGGAACCACCATTTGTGCCGGAGCTGGATGTGTATCAGCAGCAAAGGGTAGACTCTGGGATCCTACACAGACCTTGACGAACCCTTGCATAAATTTTTGCTCGCCTGGTCGTAGTTGTAACGACTCGTAAAATGATAGAGTGAAACTAGAGCCTCATATGTGAGTTTGGAGTCGAGAACTTAATGAAATGATTATATTTGAAATGACCCAAAAAGTTCTTAAAAATGTGCTTCGGAAGTTACTGGGAACCTGTTTAGCTGTATATAAAAAAATCTGTTTCGTTTTTCGAAAATACGACTTCATATTCTTGTTTAGGGGGTCAAATTGAGTGGGCAATGGGTCTAACCCAAATTTTAGAGCAACCGTATCAAAATCCGAAATTTCCAAGTGAAGCCTTTTTCGAGGGTCTACTTTGGAGGGTCATATCTCC
>JAJOOO010016059.1:0-26749 GCA_029582685.1 Solanum piurae
AAGTAGCAACAAGGCGAGTTCTAACGTTGGCCACCGTTAAAAAGACTTCTAGATGAAAGAATTATCAATGCATGCTTCAACACTATTCAAGAATTACTCAGTTATTATTCATACTTTGTTAATCGCTTATGGTTCCCACAACCCTAGTTATGAAAGTTAGCTACTCATTATCTCAAAAACACAATCAAAATTTATTAAAATAAATTATTTGTGTTAATCATAAAAAGTTAAGAACAACAGCTAAACTATTTTTTTATTAATCACGAATACAAATAAATAATAAAGGAGAAGAAAGAATAAATCACAATTCTCCGGCCTCCACGGCGGCTCTTTCAAAGTTCCTAAGCTAGAAGAAAATTTATATTGTGTCTTGTATCTTGGTTCTTTGGCTCAAAGAATAAATTTTCATGCCCTATTTATAGATATAGAAACCCTAAATAAAATAATTGAGTCCAAATTAAATTAGGAATCCAAAACCAAAAGGAATTGGATTCCTTTTTCTCCGCATGTAGCTTCCAATTTTGTGCGTGTAACTTCTTTTGATGTTGCTGCCTGACACGTGGACCAGCAGGTAAGTTTTTCTTTCCTTATTTGCATATAAATTATATTAATATTATATTAACTTATTTCCATTAAGCTGCCTGCTTGATTTCCTTCTTCAACTTTCCATCTTTAATTCGTTTTAGCTCCAAACATCTCTAATTTTCCATAAATTTAATCCTACAAATAAAATATATCATTTAGCACAATCCATAAAATTTCTGCTAAAAAAACACAAATATAAATAATAAATATGAGGCAAATAATGATTAAAAATATGTATTTTCAACTCACATCAAGGTCTCTACCGCATTTTGCCATATCCGCTCGGTGCTAAGCATTATTCTCCAATTATACATAATTAGTATGAAATTGTATCTACATGTGCGAAGGTATATTTTACCCTTCGTTCAGTACAACTCAATAAATAACTCATAGATTTATTTAAGTGAGAACTACCTTTCACCTTCGAATCATTAACATGTGAGTAAACCTTTCACATGATACATATAGTGTTTTATGAGAATAACCTTTCATTCAACACAACAATGCTACTCTAGTCATAGCACATCATATCGTACATAATCATATCTTATCATCATGGTCATGTACAACTCATGCATAATAGTATGTAAAGGTGCATATGAGAACTAACCTTTCAATTAACACCATAGATACATCATATTCATATATATGCATGGAGTGTGTGTGAGTGTGCATAATTGTCCCCACAATGGCACAACAACAACAACATTATCATCATAGATACTTCCCTTCTCAATTGAGCCACAACATGTACATCATATCCCAATTCATGAACAATTCACATATATTGCATTTAAAGATCTTAGACCATGTAAATAAACATATCTAATATTCATTACAATATACATGGATATATTCATCATAGCAACACTATCATGATCATAACATAACATTCGTATTCACATTGTATCATACTTAGTCATATCTAGGGTTGTAGGGGAGAGGAACCTTATCTCAACACTACAATTCATATTGACAAGTAAGCACCTCCACCATAAGTGGATCAAACCATTCATCAACAATTCATATGATATAACTTCATCATAACATACCTTCATAGATTGCCCTGCAAAGCCAAGGGTCAAGATCAAGTCTATCATCTTAGACTTGACACTTTAGGTAGTAGAACATCATAAACCAACATTTTAATCAACATGATCATAATCAAGTTAGTCAAGGTCTACAAGATTCATCATGATCAATTCATGTCTAGGTGATTTAATATAAGGTAATTAAACAAGAAGATCATCAATCCTAGAAGATCACATCTAACCCCTCAATTTGCCTCTTTCATAGTAGAACCCTAGATGATGTCAATTTCATCTTAGATTCATAGGTTAATCAAGATTACATGTATAATTATACTTAGATCATGAAATTACATCATAAAAAACTTCTAAACATTCAATTGAATCAACTTATACTTCATTCACGTTTTGGAGAAAAGCCATAACTAGGGTTTATGAAAAATTCATGGATTCCTTTATATTTCATGTTAAAAGCATCTTAAAATCAGTATTATAATCCATAACAACCATAATTCATCCTTTAAAACCCAATTAAAAACGAATCCATGATTTGAGTTAGAACCCTAGCTAAATTGGAGACTCTAGAGTTGAGTAAAAAACTTTTGAGAGGGCTCCTTGGGTAATAGCTACCCAAGGATGAAAGCAACCATACCTTAGGTTAGAATCCCTTTAAAATCCTTAGATAAAGCTTCCATATTCAAGCCCTAGGTTGGTTCCTTCAAAGGTCTTCAAGGGAGTTCTAGAGAGATGATTTTTTGGAGAATTTAGGGGTCTAAGGTGAGCGAGTTAGAATGATTAGTTTAGGGGCCTATTAGGCTTATATAGGTAGTTAAATAACCTAGGCATAATACATAATTGGACCCTAAACTTGGCTTCAAATTTTAAGTATGACCTCTAACTTTCATAATGCACAAGTAGGCACTTTAACTATCCAATTCTTAAACAAAAAAATATGCGAATCCAACAGCCAAATTGTGTGATATACAAACGCTCCTACGTGGATTATTGAGCCACTCAGTGGCTGCCACGTAATTAAAAAATTACACGTATTTTATAATTAAAAAAAAGAAGAAATTAAAATACAAAAGGGTAGGGTCGTATTTTCTAGCCCTAATTTCTTAAAAAACGACCAGAAATTGTGCACAAAAAGAGAAAAAAAGCTTGAGTACTAGAATTAGGAAGAAGAAGAAGAAAAAAAGGATTTTCATTTGAAAAAAGTAAAGATATATTTAAAAGGGATTCATTAAGGGTAAAATTGTCATTTCTGCTTTTTTTTTACTGTTGTGGGCCACGAAAAATACCCCTAACGCGCATGAATTGTGTCTCAATCACGCGTTATGCCAGGTTGGATTCGCGTGTTTTTTTTTTTTAAGAATTGGATAGTTGAAGTGCCTACTTGTGCACTTTGAAAGTTAGAGGTCATACTTAAAATTCGAACCCAAGTTTAGGGTCCAATTTATGTATTATGCCAATAACCTATTAACCAACATACCTTAACCCCTAATTAATAACTAACCCAACCCCTAACCTCTAACTTAACCCAAAACTACTTAAAACTGGCAGCATCTACGCCCCTCCACCTACGGACCGTAGGTGGAGTTACTCTCCGTCAATCAGGTCCCTAGCTGGTGGCTGGGGCTTAAAATGTTGCAGGCTTCCTAGGAAACTAAGTATTGAACTACGCCCAAGACCTACGGGGGGTATTTTGATCTACTGACCATGGAAAGCCACCGTAGATCACCACCAAAAAGCTGTAACCATGCTGCCAAGGCAGCTTTGGGGAACTGTTTTGGGGTCCTCTTCTAGGACCCCTCGAGTGGTCTTAGGGGAGTCGTACCCGGACGTTTAACCCATAAACATGTCCATCTAAGTGTTAGAGTCACTTCTACAAGTTTTCACCCTCAAACAACACTCAAAACTTCAACGACAAGACTCTTACAACTCACTAGTTCAAATGAGTAGTTTGCGAACGTTTAGTCGTTTCTTGACGTTTGACCTCCAAACTTCTCAAACTAACTCCAAAAGCCATTTTTCATCATTTAAACAAGTTTCCAACTAAAATCTAACATGTGAGGCTCTAGTTCAACCTACTAGATTTAGTCAAGCCTTAGCTAAGTCTTATTAGGTTTTACGGGGTGTTACAATATCCCCTCCTTGGGAACATTCATCCCCGAATGACACTTAAAACATCTTAATGAATCAAAGACTCATAACCAGCAGCCCAAAAAGCACGTAATCATCAAAGTGATGTACAATCTCAAAGACACACCACACACAATGAGCATCATTTCAAAAGGAGGAACTTGAACTCCAATACAACATAGTCAATGCAATTATAAGGAAGTAGGAATCTACATCTATCAGTCCATATGCACGACGTTACCATATTTAGTTATGTTCAAGGAGGAACTACCTTCTCTTAGTCATAACATGCTCATATGCCATCATAAAGCTCATATGCCAGTTCCACTTTCAATACCACTCTTTCAAGGAGGTATTTCACAACTCCTTATTAAGACATTCTCATATGTTATGTTCATGAAGTACAATAGATCATTTAAAATCAATGCACTACATCATGACGGAAGCAATTCACACAAACTCATCTTTATTCAAAGTCATAAGTTTTCATGAAAATTCACAAACCTTATTAATTCACAGAAACATGGGAGGAATTACCTCCTCTAATCTTTAAGTAATTTTTTAACACCACATAAGGAGCTAGTATGCCATTTCATATGAACACATTCAAGCATGCTCATAATTTCACATCATGAAGTCAAGCATGCAATATTACACACAATGCTCAACTAAGGAGAGAACCTCCATTTCAAACATACTTCATACAACATGAGAAAATAGGATCTACCTCCACCAACTCATTAGGCAAGCAACTTAGACAAATTTCATTTTATTGGAGGTATTTCCTTCTCCAACTCAAATCATGCTTATCATATCATCTTAAGCCAACTATGCATTTACTTCTTAAAAGCACATTTAAACCATTCACCTCATGAATCACATAGGCTACATACTCTTACTTGCCTATCAACATGAGGAACATGAGAGATGAAAACTCATTTTGTCTTAAAACATGAATCTTCAAGAAAATATACATCATTTGGAAATCATGAGATCATATAAATCACACATGACTCCTAAAAATAACATAAGCCCAACTAGGAACTCTTTGTCTCATGCTAGAATAGGATTGAAAGAAAGAGATGAGGATGTCGGGATTTCAACTAGTCATGCTTTCTAAGCACACCATCCCCTCCTTAGGAGGAAGCCCTCACTACAACCCTCAAGAAAACTTCTTTCAAGCACTCCTAAAGACATAACCAAACTCACATTTTGCCATATTTGCAAAAGTCTATGGTCCTCAACATCTAGCAATACCATCCTCACATGACACAACAAGTACTAGATCTTTAAAAAAGAAGCATTTGTACTAGATTGCCATCTTACTCAAAAGGTGATAACTAATACACATTCAAGAGTCCCATATTTTTCTAACCATCCGGGCCCTATCACCAATAAAAACACACCATGTATGTAACCCATCCATACTAAGAGTCACATCAAGATCTAACATGTCAAGTTCCACCAAGTCAACAAGAGTATTTCTAGGGAACAAGGTAAAGGGACATCTTCCATAAACCCTCCTTACTAATTTCAAACCATTAATCGGGGTAAAATCCGAAAAAGGTTCTATTAACTCATCCGGAGGACTCTAAGCCTCATAACCTCATAAGGCATCATACTAGATAAGGTAGTACCAAAACACAACATAGCACTTACTCTCATATGAAATTACCAATATACCGGTACCTCCATCCAAAAACTCTTCCAAGTCAACCGTAGTAGCATCCCTTTTTAAGGCCTTTACGAAGATATCACTCAAGGTCTCACATGAGTCTACCACTCCGTATCTAAGTTTCTCAAACTCACTCTACCTCATAAGGTGAGAATTCAAGCAAACCTTATTATCTAGGCACATTTTCCCTCATATAGGAGATACACTTACACAAGCTCTCTTAAACATCACTTCCTTTAATTCTAAGGTCGGAGCAAGTCATCACTCAAGCCTTCATACTCATCATCCATAATGATTCTAAACCAAGGTGAATGAAACTTCTACCCCTTTTTAAGAGGAATCTACTCACCTCACACATCCTAGGTATTTCCAAAGCACCTATATCACAACATTCTTTCAACATACTCCAACAACTCGTCATGACTTTCTATCAATCATCACAAAAAACCCTAAGACAATCCATATATGCCAAAGGACTTCATCCGTATCCATCATATCAAGTCTTACCAAGTCATGTTACCATCCCGCCATCACCTCCAACCTTTTCTCCCTCAATCATAGAAGCATTAACCCTCTCAAGTAGTCAAATCTAGAAAACCACCGGACAAGGGATAAGAGACAGATCTTATAGAGATAGGATATATGGCACGAGTCAAGAGTAATGAAGAAGTGGAATCTTACGCATCTTATAGCCTCTCATTCATAAGTGTGGCGCGCTTCACAATTATGAACAAGACTCTACTCGATGTGGCCTATACCAAGTTTGTCACGATCCGAGACTACCCCCTAGACGTGACATGGCGTACTTGACCTCGAAGGGGTCTCATACAAGCCCTTAGCATACATCATTGCATATGTCATAGAATAAAAGAAAAAAATAAAACTTTTTCTTCAACAATCGAAGTCATTTCTATAAAGTCAAAAAGAGTCTAAACACTATCTCATTGGGCATCTAATACAATAGAATACTTAGACATAGAGGGATACAACCCTTACATAGTTCTAAAATGAACTATAAAGAAACTACTAAGGCATCTACTAAGTAAGATGTTTATCCCCGAACTTGAGGACTCATCAACTAGCTTGGGGGATCACTTATTCCTAAGCTTGAACCAATAGATCCCATCTTCATGAACCAACCTCCTACATTTGTAGAAAACATATAAATATGGGTTAGCACAAATCATAAAACCATTAAAACATGCATGAAAAGGGAAATTTCATTTGAAATCATGCTTTATGCCATTTTTGAATATCATCTTTGAAATAGTTAGAGAATGCAACCAATAAGGCAACTCACATACATTTTATTATAACCTCAGAGATATCATTATAACAACAAGCATAGTCTCCAATATCAATATAATACACATCCTAATCTTCACAATACATAGTTTCCAATTATACAAGAATACCCGGTAAAATACAAAGACCATCACATCGTGAAGTAATCATCACGTAAGCAACCTCTAAAACACACTTGTGCAATGTATGGTAACTAACATTTATTTACAATGTAAAACACAAATCCAATATCACATTCACATAAACCTTCATAACATAATGGAACCATCACCTTAGCAACCCTAAAAGTATACTTGTGCAAGGTATAGTTGGCATCCCATAATACCAACTATACCAAGCATCCATTTAGAATCACCTTGGCGATACATATCAACTTTAGACCTCATCATAATCCATAATCATACATAAGGAATAATCATACTCATTACATATACATAAGGAGAGTCATACCTTAACAACAATCCAATCAACATATATCATACCTTCATGTCTTACCATAGCATAATGAACCAATCCACAATCCCTTTCAAAGCTTACTTGTGCAATATAAAAGTGAAGTTCCATACCCCCACTCCTACTAACTAAGCTTATCAAGAAATTACAAGTATAGTTCAAATCATATTCATTATCTTATTAGATATGGAGAATAGCAACAACCGACATAGACCATGTGAGCTACATGGAATCCGGTGTCATATAACCCCACACCGAAAGAAGGCGTCCTACTTGCCTAAGGTAGAACTAAACATATATAGCTATAATGTGGATCCACTAGCTAAAACCTATTCGGGCACATAGTTATGGGATAGGGAGATTGCTTCTAGAAACCCGGCCTATTGTATTAGCGGGTGAATTTCCATATCATGAGAGCATATGTAGAAAACCCGGCCTATTGTACTAGCGGGAAGGTCTCTACCTCATTTTTCCATATCCGCTCGGTGCTAAGCATTATTCTCCAATTATACATAATTAGTATGGAATTGTATCTACATGTGTGAAGCTATACTTTACCCTTCGTTCAATACAACTCACTAAATAGCTCATAGAATCATTTAAGTGAGAACTACCTTTCACCTTCGAATCATTAACATGTGAGTAAACCTTTCACATGATACATATAGTGTTTTATGAGAATAACCTTTCATTCAACACAACAATGCTACTCTAGTCATATCACATCATAACGTACATAGTCATATCTTATCATCATGGTCATGTACAACTCATGCATAATAGTATGTAAAGGTGCATATGAGAACTAGCCTTTCAATTGATATCATCGATACATCATATTCATATATATGCATGGAGTGTGTGTGTGTGCTCATAATTGTCCTCACAATGGCACAACAACAACAACATTATCATCATAGATACTTCCCTTCTCAATGGAGCCACAACATGTACATCACATCCCAATTCATGCACAATTCACA
Organism: Solanum piurae; assembly: GCA_029582685.1. NCBI lineage: Eukaryota > Viridiplantae > Streptophyta > Magnoliopsida > Solanales > Solanaceae > Solanum > Solanum piurae. Next base: position 8,172 of record JAJOOO010016059.1, read on the forward strand.
TATATTGCATTTAAGGATCATAGACCATGTAAATCAACATATCTAATATTCATTACAATAGACATGGATGCATTCATCATAACAACACCATCATGATCATAACATAACATTCGTATTCACATTGTATCATACTTAGTCATATCTAGGGTTGCAGGGGAGAGGAACCTTTTCTCAACACTACAATTCATATTGACAAGTAAGCACCTCCACCATAAGTTGATCAAACCATTCATCAACAATTCATATGATATAACTTCATCATAACATACCTTCATAGATTTCCCTTCAAAGACAAGGGTCAAGATCAAGTCTATCATCTTAGACTTGGCAATTTGGGTAGTAGAGCATCATAAACCAACAATATAATCAACATGATCATAATCAAGTTAGTCTAGTTCTACAAGATTCATCATGATCAATTCATGTCTACGTGATTTAAAATAAGGTAATTAAACAAGAAGATCATCAATCCTAGAAGATCACATCTAACCCCTCAATTTGCCTTTTTCATAGTAGAACCCTAGATCATGTCAATTTCATCTTAGATTCATCGGTTAATCAAGATTACATGTAGAATTATACTTAGAGCATGCAATTACATCATAAACAACTTCTAAACATTCAATTGAATCAACTTATACTTCATTCACGTTTTGGAGAAGAGCCATAACTAGGGTTTATGAAAAACTCATGGATTCCTTTAGATTTCATGTTAAAAGCATCTTAAAATCAGTAGTATAATCCATAACAATCATAATTCATCCTTTAAAACCCACTTAAAAATGAATACATGATTTGAGTTAGAACCCTAGCTAAATTGGAGATTTTAGAGTAGAGTAAAAGACTTTTGAGAGGGGTCCTTTGGTGATAGCTACCCAAGGATGAAAGCAACCATACCTGAGGTTAGAATCCCTTTAAACTCCTTAGAGAAATATTACATATTCAAGCCCTAGGTTGGTTCCTTCAAAGGTCTTAAAGGGAGTTCTAGAGAGATGATTTTTTTGAGAATTTAGGGGTTTAAGGTGAGTGAGTTAGAATTAGTTTAGGGGTCTATTAGGCTTATATAGGTAGTTAAATAACCTATTAAAAGACATACCTTAACACCTAATTAATAACTAACCCAACCCTTAACCTCTAACTTAAAACAAAACTACTTTAAACTTGCAGAATCTACGCCCCTCCACCTACGGACCGTAGGTGGAGTTACTTTCCGTCAATCAGGTCCGTAGCTGGTGGCTGGGGAATAAAATGTTGCAGCCTTCCAAGGAAACTAAGTATGGAACTACGCCCAAGACCTATGGGGCGTAGTTTGATCTACTGACCATGGAAATCCACCGTAGATCACCACCAAAAAGCTGTAACCATGCTGCCAAGGCAGCTTTGGGGAACTGTTTTGGGGTCCTCTTCTAGGACCCCTCGAGTGGTTTTAGGGGAGTCGTACCCGGACGTTTAACCCCTAAACATGTCCATCTAAGTGTTAGAGTCACTTATACAAGTTTTCACCCTCAAACAACACTCCAAACTTCAACGACAATACCCTTACAATTTACTAATTCAAATGACTAGTTTCCGGACGATTAGTCGTTTCTTGACGTTTGACCTCCAAACTTCTCAAACTAACTCCAAAAACCATTTTCATCATTTAAACAAGTTTCCAACTAAAAACTAACATGTGAGGTTCTATTTCAACCTACTAGATTTAGTCAAGCCTTAGCTAGGTCTTACTAGGTTTTACGGGGCGTTACACTTTGCCAAATTACCCAAATGCCCCTCATATCTACCAAGCTCCACAATACCAAAATTTCCAAACGCCAGTACCTACTCACCAAAATTCTCCCAGTTACCGCCAAGTACCTCCAACTTCAGAAAATAATTACAATCTTTCTTGTCAAGAGTTTTTGAAGAAGCCTTCTCGAGTCTTTACTCCTTTGGTTGAAAGTCGAACCCAACTCTTTGAGAGATTGAAAATGGCTGGTCTAATACAAACAATTGATCCAAAAAATGTAAATGTCAATTCCAGACTTTACAGGTCCGATCTTCATTGTGCTTACCATTCAGGGGGTGCTAGACATACCACTAAGGATTGCATCAACTTGAAGCATAAAATTCAAGAATTAATTGATCACATAATTGTCACTCTTCAAGCTGTCAATTCTAATGCCAATGGTAATTTACTGATGAATCGTGGAGGATTTTCTATTAACATGATTGACCCAAAGTCTCAAGCATCTCCCCGTCAAAATTCCCCAAATTATCATCAAATGCCTCCCCCTCAGCAAGGTAGTTATGATTCCCCTCGTCCATGTCTTGAGAGGAAACCTGCTCAAATTTTTACTTCTCTCATTGAAAGTCGGATGAAGTTGTTTGGGCAATTGTGTGCGGCAGGTATTATTCATCTGATCAAGCCCAAGCCAGTCGATACTAGATCAAGATTTTACCGAGCCGATCGAAGGTGTGCATATCATTCCAACAGTCTTGGGAATGATACTGAAGACTGTATGAATTTGAAGCACATGATCCAGGACTTGATCGATCAGAAAGTTATTAGGACCGTTGTACCCAACATCAACAATAATCCTCTGTTGAATTATAGAGGCACCGGTATCAATATGATAGAGATGGAGAATGAGTGGTGCATGGCAAAGACGATAGTTCCGGCTGGTCCTGACAACCTTGAGAAAGTTGTAGCTTCTCCGAGCATAAGTGAGAAACTCAATTTTACGACTATGACAACCCATCAAACTTTTACTTCTGTGTCAAGAGAGGGTCAGAACAAGAAGGGGATTAATCATGTTCCACCAAAGTCTTTGCCTCATTTATGTCAGTCCTTTCTGGTAGAGGCATATGCCAATGATGAAGATCTTGGAGAAGGAATTGGCAATCTTTGTGAAGAAGGTGATGTTGCGCCCAAGAAGATGATTGAGACACCAAGCATACGAGATGCCGAGACAATGGAGCAAGTTCTTAATTGGACTTCCACTCCGCTCTTGATTCCTCGTTCATCTTGATAGAAAAAGATAAATCTTATGCTATTTCTAAAATTGGGGGTAGTCTGAATGAGGCCCGGAACCCACCTTTTGTATTATTTTACCAAATTATGTTTTAATTTCCCTCGTAATGTTTTGAAAAAGGAAAAATGGCTCATGGTCATAGCCAAAGTTCGTATTTCCTTATTTTCAATGAAAGCCTCTTCTATTGCAAAAAATTATTTTGCTAGCTTTAATTTTTCTATCTAACAGTCTTTGTTTTTTTCAAAAAAAAAAAACCTGTCAATAACATGTCACAAGTTGATTGAACAAAATGATGTAGATGAAGACGAGTTTGAAGAGTATGACGAGGAGATCATTATATTAGAACGCCTTGTCAAAGATTTGAAATAGTTCGAGACTCAGGATTAGTCGAATCTGGATGAGACATGAACTATAAATATAGAAAAGGATGATTGTGTCAAAGAAGTTGGAATCGGGGTCCATCAGAGAGTTTGATGCATTTGTTTGATCACTTGTTGTGGTTGAACATAGACATTCATCTCAAGTTGCCAATCAATGCATATGCTATCAAGAGCTATGATATTTGAAGATTAAGAGTTTCTTTTTCTCTCCTTGTAATCGCATCTTTTATTTGTAATCGTCTTATGTTCTGTAGTTAAAAATTTATCATTTGTAATGAACTACGTCTAACCTGAATTCTCAAGAATGAGATACGTAGGCGGCCTATGTCGGCCTCGGCCACCCCTTTTATCCCTTTTAATGTTTCCTTTTGTACTTGAACTACGTTCGACTTGAATTCTCAAGAATGAGATATGTAGGCGGCCTGTGTCGGCATCGGTCATTTTCTTATCAAAATTTCATAATTTTGTTAATCCTTGAGAGGAGGAACTACGTTTGACCTGATTCCTTCCTCAACGGGATACGTAGGTAGGCGCCACAATGGTTCGGTCATATCTCCCGTAATATTTCTATTTTTCTTTACAATGGAAACTGGGACAGAATTTTTGAGAAGGACTCAAAAATTCTCAAGCAGAGGATCTCTCCAATAAGTCGAGACTGAGGATACATTGAGATTTGCAACTGGGACAAAATTTTTGAGAGGGTCTCAAAAATTCTACAAGTCATATATCAACAGTTCGAGATACTCCCAGACATGTCACTGGGACAAAATTTTTTAGGATGGCCTCAAAAATTTCTTCAAGCATCACTAGAAGTTTGTAGTCACGTTTTAATATTTCTAGCATGATTAGAATTTTAAAACTAACTTCAAATGATCTCTGACATCGTTAAAGTTCATAGTCAACTTCAACAATCTCCCGCGTCGTTGGATTTTAGAGTCAAGTACAAAACTTCCCGATTATAGTAGATTTTGGGAGGACCGTGTCAGAAAGTTCCCAAGCTTTAAGGATTTTTGAATTCTCCAGAACAAGCTATCGGACACACCAAAGTTTCGAACCAAGGACATTTATTTAAGCTTGACGTGACATGATACTTGGCAATGACCCTTTTCAATTACAGCTCTTTGAAAACCTTTTTCTAAAAGCTTTTATCTACATGTTCCAAATATTTTTGCATAAAATATTTTGTCTTTTCTATCGAGAAGCAAGAGATCGAAGCGATCAACCGAAGATAGCAAGACAAGAAGCAAGTGTTTGAAGAGTAGTCAACACAGATCAGTTTGTTTTAAAAACTAACAATTTTTCTATGGATGCAGGTCTATAAGATTGCCTCAAGTTCACCACATTCCTCCATTCAAAGTTTATATGGAGAAGTCAAAAGGAAGGGGAGCTCCCCAAAATTGACAACTTTTCGGTGGATGCAGGAAAGTCATTCAAGTTTTACAGAAGAAAAAAAACAGTTCAGAAAATGAGCAACAACATATCGTTTAAATTTCCAGCAAAGCATGTGTCACAATGAATACAAATATTCAAATGTGAACAAGTGAAAATGTCTCTCTCAACATGTACGAGCATCTACAATGACATCAAATTACATTTTTCTGCATCAAGGTGCATTTCTACAGTATTATCAAATGAGATAGTACCACCACCCAGAAGGACATCATCGTCTTTTTATCGATAGAATATCATCATCCTGTCAATAGATCAACATTATCTTACCAATGGATCGTCAACGAAGCATCATCATCCTATCAATGGAACATCAACATCATCCTGCCAATGGATCAGCATAATCCTACCAATGGATCATCAACGAAGAATCATCGTCCTATCAATGGAGCATCAACATAATCCTACCAATGGATCATCAACGAAGAATCATCGTCTTATCAATGGAGCATCAACATCATCCTACCAATGGGGCATCATCATCCTATCATGTAGCAGCATTATCCTACCAATGGATAATCATCATCCTGCCAATGGATCATCATCTTTTTATCAATGAAGTATCATCATCCACATTATATCAAGCCATCATCTACTACGTCAAAACCGATGGAGGTTGACGTCAGAACATTTATAGAAAAGAACATGTGTCGAATATGGTAAAACATATCACTTCTCTATTTAAATTAAAGTTTCTGGTAACAAGTTTATTTCATTCTTTGTCGAGAGCATCCAAGAGGATGAATTCTCAAATCAAACCACAGGTGCAGACGACATCAAAAGGATGCAGCACAACGTGGACCTTTTTTTTAGTAGCAAATATTATCGAGCCATCCACCTCGTTATAGTTGGATATTCATTGAGTCATCCACCTCGTTACAGTTGGATATTAATCGAGCAATCCACCTCATTACAGTCGTATATTCATCGAGCCATCCACCTTGTTACAATTGGATAATCATCGAGCCATCCACCTCGTTACAGTTGGATATTCATCGAGCCATCCACCTCGTTACAATTGGATATTAATTGAGTCATCCACCTCGTTACAGTTGAATATTCATCGAGACATCCACCTCGTTACAGTTGGATCATAATCATTGAGCCATCTAGCTCGTTGCAGAGATCATTGGAGTTTGCCATGCAAAAAATAAGCAATGACATCTCCAAATCCTCAGTAAATCATGAGTTGTAATGGACATACTGTGTTCAAAAGCGGTATCCATTATCTTTTACTCTCAATACTTCTTTACTTTCTCATCTAGTTGAAAAATATGTTTATGCCTATCCATTAAGATATACTCATTTGTTATATGAATGATCTTTCATTATGTTTTTACTCAAGCCGCTAGCTAAAGCAGCACTTTGTCTACTAATTATTTACTTTGAGTGTGCAGACATATACTGAAAATACCTATATGACATCTTTCAAAAGCAAGAGTGATTTCAAAACACCAAGACAATGTCGTATCTACAGAAACGTGCGAGAGTAACTGAAAAGCATCGTAAGAGATGCTACAACTTTTTCCAATTATAGTTTCTACTAACAAGTTTATTTCAGTCTTTGTCGAGAGAATTCTAGAGGATGAATTCTCAAAACAAACCACAGGTGAGGACGACATCAAAAAGGATGCAGCACAACGTGGAACTTTTTCTTAGTAGCGAACTGGGACATAGTCTGAAAAGGAGTAACAAACTCTTAGGACGCGAGCATAGGAGCGACTTCCACCACAATTAAACCACACCCCTATCGAAAGGCATATGGGTTTTTCTTTAGGTTTATCGGTTTCAGTTTCGCATCTGGAAAATTTTAAATTTTCACCGGGAGAAACTTTCCAATCCGAGTGACAATGCATCAAGAGCTTTGGAAATTATGTATGTGTAAGTTCTTACTCATGGATGTGAAGAGCTCTACATTTATGGCTAAGAGGTTGCAAGCCTCTTATCATACTCAAGTTATTTGTCACTCTTCTAGAAGCGATGATTATCTAGCATAATAGATTCCCTTTCAACCGATCTAGTCGAATTACTAACAGCCTGATTCCTAAGGTATAAGGATATGTAGGTGGAATCAATGTTGAAAACTCAGCTGTATTCCAACATTCTCTCTTAAATCTTATTCTCAAGCATTCCGGTCTCTTCGTAATTCGATATCGGAATAGCTTTTGAATTCTTTCAAAATCGTGTGTCAAATCATGAGTATCGAACTACAAGTGGCCTGAATTCTCATATAGCCTGAGATATGTAGGAAACTCATTTTCGGGGTTCGGCCATAATTCCCAAAGTCCGTACCTAATTGCCTTTTCGGAAGGACGGAGATGTGGTCGGTCAAAATTGGATTCGTCAATTTCATTTGCCTCGAATTTCTTTCATCAATCCAAGTCAAATGAGGGACAAAAGGCTGACTGATATCTCTCCAAAATCTAATTATAAAGGGGTCAGGAAGAGGAACAACAAGGATCTGGGGATAGAAAAATCACAATCTTTAAAAATTATTACAAGGAGTTTGGCTAAATCAAATCAATTACATGATTAAGTCATTGTTTGGATTATTAGATCAGTGAAGACACATCAAGCCTTCATAGGCTTCAAATGTTACACAATCATCATAAATTCTATATTATTGGATAAATGGATCCTTTTCTTCAGGCAAAGCATATTGAGAAGTATGAAAGAAGACTGGGTATGATTGTTGCATTAGAAAATATAAATTGGAAAATCTAGTTTTTTGTTGCTCATGATATTCGGGTGGAGTTCATAGAAGATAAACCCCAGAAAATAACTTTGAAGTTGTGTCTTTAAGATCCTAGTATGGAGGTTATGGTGACTCCAGTCTATGGAAAGTGTGAAGTGAATCAAAGATTAGAACTTTGGGATGAGATGTAACAATTGGCAAATAATATTTCATGCCCATACATGGAAGTGGAATACCTAGCTAGAACTCTGATCATTCCCCTATGCTCTGCTTATTTGATACTCAAGCCCAAAGTTTTAATAAACCATTTAGGTTCCAAAAAATTTGGACTGAACATGTTGATTTTTTGAAAGTGGTTAGACAAATTTGGTTTGCAGAAGAGCGACAGAATCCTTTCATTACCTTTAAGAACAAGCCAAAGAGAATTAAGAGTGTCTTAACAAAGAGAAGGGAAGTATATGGTGATATTCTTAAATAACTTATTATCAAAGAAGATATTGTTAGATTAAAAGAGGCTATAATGAGGAAGATCCAAGTCATAACAATAAAAGCATTCCGCATCAAAGTCAGAATTAAAAGATACTTACACTTTGAAGAAGAGTACTATAGATAGAAAGCAGACATTGATTGCTTTGTAGAAGGAGATAGAAAGACTAGATACTTTCATAATCTAGTTGAAGGGAGACAAAATATATTAAAGATAAAAAGAATCAAAGACAGGAATGATAATTGGATAGAAGATGAAGAACAAATTATAATTGAAGCACTTGAATCGTACAAAAATCAATTTTCTCAAGAAGAAGAAAGCACCAGTCAAGATATTCTTTAGCATGTACCTTGTTTGGTTACACAAGAGGATAATGACTTATTGAGTAAGATGCCCACCATGGAGGAAGTAAAAGAAGTTGTGTTTAAACTTAATAGTGATAGCTCTAGTGGTCTTGATGGGATTTTCAAGTTTATTTTATCAGAAGAGTTGGGATATAGTGGGGGTTGACATATTAAGATTGGTTTGTTGTTTCTTTCAAGGTCAGACTCTTCCAAAATCAATTACACATTCACATCTCATTTTGTTGCCTAAAAAAACCCTCATCAAAACATATTTAGACCTAAGACCTATAGGTCTGAGTAATTTTGTTAACAAGGTTGTTTCTAGAGTCATTCATGGGAGGGTGGAGAAGGTACTTCCTAATTTGATATCTTCTAATCATTCTGATTTTGTGCAAGGCAGAAGTATCATTGAGAATGTGGTACTTACCGAAGAGATAGTCACAAATATCAGAAAGAGAGGAAAGCCTACTAATGTGATTAATAAGCTTGACATGACTAACGCATATTATAGGTGTAACACCTCGAATTCGAGAAAGGGACAAATAGCAAGTTTTCAGGATTTTCTAGTACCATCTGACGACGGAGGTCAACCACGACTTGTGGACTGAGCCACGGACCGTGGATTGGCCACCCAAAAAGTCCCAGAGGAACACGAACGATGGCCTAAACCGATGGTCTATCATTCGGTCCACGTTCTGTGGATTGAGTTATGTGGGTCATGGCCTTAATTTTCACTTTTTGATGCGCAATGACGTACATGCAGGATGGACCGTCAGTCAAACCACGGTTTGTCAGTTTTAGGCATTGTTTGGGGTCGACAGTTATTTCCTAGGGGCAGTTGGGTCTTTTCCTAATTATTTTAGCCTAATACTATGTCATTTTACCCTTCACCAAAACCCATATATATGTATTTTAACTCTAAAATTGCCCAATTGAGAATCATTCTCTCAAATTTACAAAAGAAGAACAAGTCTTCCTCCCAAATATTTCTCTCTGAAGAAAACTTAAAGAATAAGAGACCAAGCTAGGGTTTGCAAGTCAATTCTCCAATTCCTCCATTTAAGTTCGCATTGCGGTATGATAGTTGTCATCTATGGATTCCTTCCATTCATGGAGTTCCCAAATCTCCTATTTTCAAAGCTAGAATTCTCCAATTGAGTTAGAGTTTTCTTTCATGTTATGAGTTCTCCTAATTGTTGATCTAATTGATTGATTGATGATCTATGATACATGAATTGAGCTAATCTCATTTTTTTATGATGATTCCCTATGAACCCATGTAATTCCCATGTTTTCCAATTAAGATCATATAATGATGGTCTTGGATTATGAATGAAAAGTTTAAAAAATCAAGCATGAATTGATATGACTGCATGAATTTATGATGAATTTCTATGAATCCATGTCTAACTCATATTTTCTAGATGTTGATGATTGAAAGTGGGTTTTGAACCTTGAAAGGTGAATTATGGAATTATGCATGCTCTCATGAATCTATGTAAATGTTTCAAGGATACTTTGAGATTGAAGTATACATGTTGTTGCTATTGTTGTGTTATTGAAAGGATTTCTCCCATACACATGTAAGTATGTATTGTGAAAGGTTTTCTCACATGATAAGGGTGCTTAGGGTTGAAAGGCTTTCTCATATAAAATTAACCAATGCTAAGAAGTTATGCTAATGATGAGGCAAGAGGCAATTACCCATGCTCTCTATTTGAATGACAAGAAACCATTACACATGTCACATGATGTAAGGACAAGAGGTGATTACCCATGTATCTTCTTGACCTAAGATGAATAGGATTAAGAACTATTATGTGGAAGTTAAGCTTAGAATCGAGTGGAAAAGTGGCGATTACTCGTGTCCCATAACTATATGCCAACATAGGATTGTCTAGATATACATTAGCTAGTGGATCCACAATAGTTAGAAGTTCATGGTCCTTACCGTGAAAAGTAGGACACCCCTTTTTGGTGTGGGGGTAGACACTGGATTCCATATTTCTAGCTCACATGGTCGTATATGTCGGTTAAGGATACTTCCCACAATCAAGTGAAGTTATGATGAACCAAGGTTACTTCAAGATGTATTGTAAGTACGTCTCAAAATGATATTCACTTGCATTGATCATGTTTTATGGCTTATGCTTTTTAACTCTCAAGTTTCATGTTTTAGCTTCATCATTGCATGTTCGTGAAAATGTCCTCTTTTAGCATGTTTTAAATGTTTATATGCATGGCTATCATACTTGATACATTGTTTTGTACTAATGCATACTCTTGCCTACGTTTCCCCAAATGTAGGGTCCAATAGTCAGGGTTCTCAGTTTTGTGGCTAGAGGTTGACTTGAGAGATTTCGAGCTTTGGTGAGTCCTCATGCTTCGAGGATGAATTTTCATTGTCTCTGTCTACTTTGTTATTTTTAGTTTTTTGACATGATGTATGGGCTAGACCCAATTTAATTCTATTGTACTAGATGGCTATTGAGAAAAAGTGTTAGACTTCCTCTGTACTCTTGTAAAAACTTTTTGAACTTGAAATGTATTTACCTTATCTCTTTGTTCTATGTCTTATGTTATGAATGCTAAGTGGCTTGTATGGGGCCTCTTGGGGTGCTATACTCCATGTTACATGTAGGGGTACCCCTATGTCCTAACAAACTTGGTAATCAGAGAACAAGGTTTAGAATGATCCTAGGATGTCTCATAAGCCACATCGAGTAGAGTCTTCTTCATGAGTGTGAAGCACACCACATTTATGAATGAGAGGCTACAAGATGATTAGGAAGCTCCACTTCTTCATTACTCTAAAGTCATGAGATAGAGTTTAACTTAATAAGGTCTCTCTCCTAATGCTTATCTGATGCTCTATAGGATATGGCTACTCGAAGAGCTTATGCTAGAAGAAATATGAGGGAGAATGCGAAACAAGAAGCTCCTCCCTGAGCTCATCTAGTTTCGGTCGACCCTTTGGTCGAGCAAGTGACTAAGGCAGAGTTTAGGGCTGCTTTTCAAGTATTTGCTCGAGTCATGATAGCCCAAGCCATAGGAAGGTTGTAGTTTCCGTGAACCAAAATATGGGTACGACGGCATCTAGAGTAAGGGACTTCACTAGAATGAATCCTCCAGAGTTTCATTGTTCTAAGGTTGAGGAAGATCCTCAAGAGTTCATTAATGAGGTTTATAAGGTGTTGATTATCATGGGAGAGACACTGGTGGAAAAGGCGATGTTGGCTGCTTATCAACTTAAGGGTGTTGCACAAATTTGGTTCAACCAATGGAAAGAACGGAGACCTGGAGATACGTTTCCTTTTGATTGGGAAAATTTTCAGGTTGCTTTCTTTGATAGGTTCTTTCCCCTTAAGATGAGGGATAAAAAGGTGCTTGATTTCATCAACCTTCATCAAGGAAGTATGAGTATGAAGGAATATGCTTTGAAGTTCACACAATTGTCTCGATATGATCCCATAATGGTTGTTAATCATAGGGCAAAGATGAGTAAGTTTGTTACGTGTGTATCTGAAATGGTGGTTAAAGAGTGTGTACCGCCATGCTTGTTAATGACATGGAAATTTTTAGTCTCATGGTTCATTCTCAACAGATTGAAGAGGAAAAACTTAAGGAAAAGTCTAGGGAGGCAAAGAGGGCTAAAATTGGTGATGGTAATTTCTCTCATGCAAGGTTCGATGGACATGGTCATCCTAGATTTTGACAAAGATTTTCCGGTCAAGGTTCACTCAATGATCCTAGTAGCTTCAACAAAGAGAGGGTGTCTAACCGTATGCATCAAGGAGAAAATGGTAATGGGTCCTTATTGCCTACTTGTTCTAAGTGTGGAAGAAAGCATGAGGGTAAATGTCTAACGGGTTCCAATGCTTGTTTTGGTTGTGTTATGATGGACCACAAGATAAGAGATTGTCTTTCAGTTGCTAAGAATGAGGCAGCTAATCGCCGACGGTCTCAACCTAATCTTTCATCCGGTCCAAGTGGTTCGGGTCTAAATGCTCCCAAGCAAAACAGATTCTATTCACTTCAAACTTGTGGTGCTCAAGAGGGTTCTCTAGATGTGGTTACCGATATGTTGAAAGTCTTTTAACTTGATGTATATGCTTCATTTGAACCCAATGCTACCTTGTCTTTTGTGACACCATATGTGGCAAAGAGGGTCTATAGAAAGTGTCTTGTTTCCTTATCCCATAGAGTTACTCTTTTTGACTTGGTAGAGCTTGATATGCTAGATTTTTATGTTATTCTTCATATGGAAGCTTCACTCATGTTATGTGTCACGACCCAGGGGTACACCCTAGATGTACATGGCGTATAGGACACTGAGATACCCCATACAAGTCACTTAGCATTCATAACATAATAAGTAGAACAAAATATGTAAATCCAACATTTCAAGTCCAAAACATTTTATAAAAGTAAAGCGGAAGTTTAAACACTTTTGTCTCAATAGCCATCTAATACAATAGAATGATATTGGGATTAGACCATGCATCATGTACAAAAATGAAAGTAAGATAGAAACTAAGAACAATGAAAGTCCATCCTCGAAGCATAAGGACTAGCCAAAGCTCAGAAATCTCACAATCAACGACTAGCCACAAAACTGAGGACCCTGACTTTCGGACCCTACATTTACGGAAATGTAGGCAAGAGTATGCATTAGTACAAACAATGTACGAAGTATGATAGCTATGCATAAAACATTTAAATCATGCTAAAAGAGGACATTTCATGACATGCTATTGACCAAGTCATAAAACATGATCAATGCCAGATAAAATCATTAAAACCTTTGAACACATGTGAGATACTTCTTGAAGTACCCTTAGTTCATTATTAATGTGGAGAGTAGCCTTAACCGACATAGAGACCATGTGATCTATAACATGATCCCCAGTGTCTCCCACGCCGAAAAGGGTTGTCCTAATTGCCAAGGTAAGGACCATGAACTTCTAGCTTAGGTGGATACAACTCGTTGAAGGCACCACGTGCTGTGGTGAAGCCCGTGAAATAGAAGGCAGTAGCTGCCTTAAATGTGACCCCCCACATGAGCCACTTGACAACTCGTGAAGGCCTTGACGGGCCGTGGAAAGGGTCGTGAGGGGAAGGGAATTCAAGGGGTGCCAATCCAAGCCATTGGTCAAGGGCCACGGTCACCATTATAGGCCGTGAAGTCCTTGACGGCTCATGGAGCCTGGTGTGAAGGGGTTGGTTAGCTATAAGTTTGAGGGTAGTTGGATCTTTTCCAAATTTCTTTAAAACAATACCATGTCATTTTACCCATGCCTAGGACCCCTATATAATGTATTTTAACCAAAAATCCAGCCCATTCAATTCATTCTATTAAATTCACCAAAAGAGAAGAGAAAAAGAAAAAGAAGAAAGCAAAGAAAAATAATGAAAAAGTTGTGAAATAAAGTAGTGGAAGTTGCAAAAGAAATGGGGTATCCGGTAGTTCATATGAAGTTGAATAATGGGGTGGATTATAATCATGATTAAAATGTTAAAGAAATCGAGGAAAGTGATGTTCAGACCATACTTCATGAAGGTAGAAGCCACTAAGCCTAAATGACCATACATTGACATTAGCCCTATTACAAGCCGTGAAAAGACCTTTGTGATCTTGAGTAAGCTGAAATGAATGTTGATTGGAAAATACGGGCAAACCTATAAGTGAAGTCATGCATGTGTTCATCTTTGTGAGTGTGAGAGTTGTATGTGATTCCGAAACTCAAAATTGTTGAAGAATTTTGTGTGAATATGAAATCATCTTTGTTGTGAGGGCATTTGAGTACCTTTGTTGAGCTTGAACTTGCATTTGAAGCAAGTATTGTGAACTTGAGCATCTTTGATAATGGTGAGTCACAATTTGAATCTTTGAGTGAACAACTGATCATTGCATGAATACTTTGAACCTTGTTGTGTGCATTCATGTTGAGTCTTATGCAACACTATTTGAGACATCATTTTTGAACTGTTGATCTGGAGTTTTACTTGAGGACAAGCAAAAGTTTAAGTTGGGGGTGTTGATGCGTCCGAGATTTGGACTCATTTGGGGCTTTGTTTATATAGTTTTAGTGTCCTCAAATGCTTAATTTGTGCCATAAACTTATGTTAAAGCCTTGATTTTCAGTTATATGGATTGAGGAGCAAAGCAAGGACACTAACAGGTAAAAAGGAACAAAACAAGCTAAAGAAGAGGAGAAAGGCGAGCCTCATGATCGCCAAGAGCACTTGGCGAATCGCCGAGTGTCTATTTTGACCGCCTAAAGTTCCAGTGTGCCAGCCCTAAGGGACAAATCGGCGACAGGAAAGGGGCAGTCGGTGTGTCGCCGATCAGTTCCGCAAAGTTACAAGACTTGTGGATGCTGAGAGCCAATGCAAAAAGGCGATAGAAGAGAGCAAAGGGAGGTTCGCCGAACCACTCAACGAACCTGACTTACCTCCCCTAATGGCCCCTCGTGGATAATTTTTGGCAACTATAAATTGAATTTTGAACTGTTAATTAAGGAGCTCTCTTTTCCAGATGTTAGTTTGCTACCATTTAGAATAGTTTCCCAGTAGACTTGAGATCTTTTTGGAGATTCAATATGGAGATTTTGCAAGTGGTTTACTAATTTTCTTGGATTTTGAGCATTGTAAAAGTTTGAATACTCTTACCCAGTTAATGGATAATTGATTTGGTAACCGTTTTTACCTTTTTATGATGTTTGGCTAAAACCCCAATTTTTGGGGTGTGATCATGTGATTATGGGTTGAATTAACCTATGGGTATTGTTAATTACTATTTTAAATTCTATATTAAAGTAGTTTAATCATTAGCTGAGGTTTAATTTATGAATTGTAGTTGCAAATGCAGTTCTAATCTTGTGTTCTTAGCTTGCTCGAGAAAGAAGTTTTGCGGCTAAAGTTTTCGATTAATGATTTGTAGGTATTGGGTTGATATGGGTTCAACTCGAGAGAGTGAATCCTAAACCCAATCCTAGTCATCTAGCTCGAGAGAGTAGATGAATTAAGGTGTGGGCTGTTCTTAATTGGTTTGCTTGTTGATGTTCAAAATAAATCACCTGATTCGCGGTAGTTGTTCGAGAGAAAGCTATATCCCTTATAGTCTAGCCTACCCACTGATATTTAGCTATTTATTAGTAGTTTTTATTACCCATATAGCAAAATTTTCCTATAATCGATCATATCCCGAGAATTCCTCTCCGTATTGTTATTTCCATTGTGTGTGATTGCTTTGTAGCTGTTAATTGCAAACAAAAACCCCCCATCTGACAGTCGTGTCACCAGTTTTGATTTTCTTCATGTATTTTTCGATAATCTATGTTCCTATAGCTAGCTAGATCACATTTGTACTTCTTAATTGAATTTAAACATGTATCTCTCCCTGTGGGTTTGACCCCAACTCATTTGTTGGGTTTTATATTGCTTAACGATTGTTTGCACTTAGAATTGGATGAAGTGTATTTGAAATGTTATTCATTAATAATGCACATGAATGTGGAATGAGGTACTACAACTATCATAATTTGATATGCATAGATGATTGTGTTTCATTCATGAAGAATGTAAGCTTTTTATAAATGGTAAAAATACAGATCTATTCTCTGAAGTTAATGGGGTGTAAGCCCACCATGCTAGGTGTGGAAAAGGTCGCGCCTTTGATCGTGGACTTGGTATCACCAAGAATGTCTCTGGGCAGACATATGTTAAAGAAAAGTTTCATACTTTATCTTTTGACTTTTATTGGATAATAATTAGTGCAATTGAGGCACATTTTATATTAATTCTAATATTGTCTTTCTTATGCATGATTGTATAGGACATCATGGGTCTATAATGATGAGGCGAATTATACATAATTAAAATGGATATTCATTGATGAATCTAATAATTCTTTTAAATGGTGAATTTTCTTGTACTACTTGTTATCAAGACAAGTTAATGATGAGAGTTAATGATGAGACCATCATCAATGGAAGTTGAGATTAAGTCCACCACATTCTTGAAACGTATACATAGGAATATTATGGACCTAGTCACCCACCTAATAGGTTGTTTAGATACTTCATGATCCTAAATGATGTTTCGTCTAAATGGTCTCATGTGTGCCTATTGTGATTTCACAATTTGGCATTTATAAAATTATTGACACAAATAATATGATTACAGACACAATTTTCTGATAATCAGATTAGTCTATTCGGTGATGGGATCACGACTCACCGTTAGAAGAGGTAGAGTAATTGAAAAAAAATAATCTGAAATTTACTCACAGAGTAATAAAATTGAAATTTACTCATATCTAATGTACTAAAGCAAAAGGCACATGGCATAGTAAACTTGGAGTTTACAAGTACTAATAATTTTATTAGTTGACATGAATAATTTGGCCATCCCAAAGATGTGCATACTGAGCAATAGACATACATTGAAGAACTAGAAGCTAGATTCTTCAAGAATTCTTTTTGTTGCTTGTTCTCGTGATAAGTTGATTGGATCAACTAATATTGGGACTAAATCCCTAAATTCTGAAAAGTATAAAAGGTGAATATGAGCCCGTTCACCTATCATGTTATATGATAAAGAGATGCATCTATAAGATAATCACATGTGCGTTTGTAGTCAATTTGTAGTTTGACATTCACAAAATTGTTTGTGCAAGATAATTGAGTTAAGAGAACAACTTTCCGAATATGTAATCAAGACAATTTATCTTGATAAGATTAATAAATATTCAAGATGATGTGACATTAAGGACCCATTTGGCCATAGATTTCCCAAATAATATTTGGGGGAAATTTGGCAAATAGTGTTCGTCAATACAATTTGCCATTATTTGGTAAATATCTCAAATTCCCAAATACTAGTTTTTTTTCTAGTATTTGGGCCAAATCTCATTATTTGAGATTTTTTTAAAATTGAAAGTTTACACCAAACTTTTATCTTTTACAAAAACACCCTCTATAGTAGTTGTTCGCGTTGTATTACATAATATTTTATGTGAATACCAAAGTAGTGATGAAATATTCAGTGAATATGAAAGTGATGATATGGTTGTTGATGAAAATGATGAACAATCGGCTCAGGCTAACAAAGTCATGTGCTTTGTCTACTTCGCGATGTATGGAATGTACATGCTTGTTGCACTCACTACAAACTACCACATTGCTCCAGTGTCATGGACCCTACTTGTTACTTGTTTCAACGAAGATCCAATTGACTTGTTATACAAACTTATAGTTAGTTTTGATAGTTTTTAAAACTTACGGGTATAAATCATATTTTTCTAAAAAAGTAAAATATGTTTCTCAAATACTATGGTTAAACACATGGTGAAATTTCACCCAAATAATATTTTCCAAGAATATTTGGAAATTTATGGTCAAAATCTAGCTAAATGTCTCAGATAGTGAAATCATTGCTTATGAGAACAAAGTTTCATGGTCTTCAAACAAATAAATTATGATCAAATTTTCTTTCAATTGATTTATGGCCAGGGACCAAATATTTTTCATCTCATTATTCTGATGTGTAGTATATAATCAATGAATATACCATGATGCACAAAGATAGATTCTCCAAAAGATTGAGATATATGTTAGTTTGTCTAACATAAGAGGGAGATTAAAAGTAATACAAGAGTTGTAAATGCTCCTATTGAATGTTTCATGGTCTTCAAACAAATAAATTATGATCAAATTTTCTTTCAATTGATTTATGCCAGGGACCAAATATTTTTCATCTCATTATTCTGACGTGTAGTATATAATCAATGAATATACCATGATGCACAAAGATAGATTCTCCAAAAGATTGAGATATATGTTAGTTTGTCTAACATAAGAGGGAGATTAAAAGTAATACAAGAGTTGTAAATGCTCCTATTGAATGTTTCATGGTCTTCAAACAAATAAATTATGATCAAATTTTCTTTCAATTGATTTATGCCAGGGACCAAATATTTTTCATCTCATTATTCTGACGTGTAGTATATAATCAATGAATATACCATGATGCACAAAGATAGATTCTCCAAAAGATTGAGATATATGTTAGTTTGTCTAACATAAGAGGGAGATTAAAAGTAATACAAGAGTTGTAAATGCTCCTATTGAATGTTTCATGGTCTTCAAACAAATAAATTATGATCAAATTTTCTTTCAATTGATTTATGCCAGGGACCAAATATTTTTC
>JAJOOO010016060.1:0-29660 GCA_029582685.1 Solanum piurae
AGTTAATCGTCGGATAACCACATTAGTGGATATTCTAGGTGCTTTAAAAACCTTCCTAGAATATTAATAAGAACCTCGAACCCCCTTTAAATATTTTTCATTAGATTTACTGTTTTAATCTTTTGAAAAAATAGTTTTCTTGATTTTTCTCAAAAATTAAGTGGCGACTCTTAAACCAGTCTTTAAAATTATATATTTTCTTATAAAACATTTTGAATCACATATAATTCACCATTTGTTTAGATCTGGTCAATTTCTTAACATTGCATTCACCATTCTACCCTTCATTTTTAATGTTATGTCATCCTAATTAAGATGTTTCTGAGTGGTCCATGAATTTTTAAATTGGTCATATATTGAATCGTCAAATAAAAATAAAATTAAAACATTTGCAATAATATCTTCTTAGCTTTTTTCAAATATTTGTTTAGTAATAAATACCTTGTTACATGATGGAAGGACAGAAATAATTAGAAACATAAAACAAACAAGTCATCATCCTATAGGTGAATTTCTTCAAAATACAAAACAACATTTGTAGTGACATATATAATCTAGGAGAATTTCTTTTGAAGTTGTTTAATCACATTCTTATCAAGCTGAAAACCTTTGACAAGAGCATCGTCGAGAATAGGTGGATCAGAAGCAAAGATTATATCAGGAATTAAGATGAATCCGGGATTTTGACTGTTGAAACTAGCAAATAAAGTAGCATTTGTACTTCCAACATTATACGCGAAGTGAATAAGCCCTTGTGGAATCACAAACACATCACCAGGATTCAAGATTTTAGCAAAGAGACGACTCTTATAGATATTTTCTTCATTAGGTAGAAGTAGAAGAAATCCCGCATAAATTGTACCCTCCAAGATATGTATCATTTCAGTAGCTCGAGGGTGCGCGTGAAATTGAATAAAACCCTTTGGTTCGAAATCAGCACGAATTATAGAAATGCCTAAAGTGTTGAGCCCTGGCATATTGTTTATATCCACAATTTTTGTAGCATAACCATATTTTTTATCCACTACTTCTCCACTTATATTAAAACCTGAAGTAAAAAAATCATCTGCATTTGCAAGCTTTGGGTCTTTGCAAATCTTTCCATTCACAAAAACTACACAAGTGAAAATAAAATGAATTAAGTTAGCATATTATTAAGAGCTAACATATTACATAAACTCAAATTATACAACATATATAATTGTTTGAAATAGGGGAAAAGAAAGAGAATTAGCACTTGAGCCTATACTTAATTAAGTGGACATTAGCAAATATTAGAAAATTATCCTTGCAATCGTTACACCCGGATATAATGTTTTTCTCATTTATTTCTAAATTTTATAGACAAAACATCAAATTGTTGTCTAATAGCCTTTCAGTTTGTTCAAAAAAAATCTTTACACGGTAATTTTAGAAGTTTATAAACTATAAGTAAAATAAAAAAGATAGTCATTTACTAAATAGATGTCTAAAAAGGAACAATTGGTGAAAATTTCTCTAAAGGTAGAAGTGTTGGCACATTATCTATCGACTTTCTTTGAACCGCGCGTCATTAACCCTCTAGGATTTCTTGATGACAAAACAAAAGGTGTTATTATACTATATAGTTGTCACTATGGGTGGCAATTTCAGTCCATATAAGTGAAATGAATCCATTTTCTCATATTAAATTAAATGGATCACTCATATTTTTTTAAACGGGTAAATATGGACTTCAACCTATTTAAGTTCATACAAATATGGACAAAATGGGTAAGCATGAGAATCCATATATCACTCACTTATCATAAAAATCCCTAATTGCACTTGAAAATAAAAACATACAAAATTGTGTTTTTTTGGCTCTGGGTGGGAGGTGTCCTGGGGTGGGGGAGGGGGGTAGGGTTGGAAAAAAAAAAGAAATTAATTTATTTTTAAAAAAAGTTTTTTAAATTTTTTTTTTGGGGTGTGAGGGGAGGTGGGGCTGGTGGGGCGGGGGTAGGGTTGACAAAAAAAAATTCAAAAAAAAAGTTATAAAAAAATTGGGATGGGGTGGGTGGGATGGGGCGGGGGTACAAGGTAAAAAATAAATAAAAATTTTAAAAAAATATATTATAACGGTGGGGTGGGGTTGGATGAGGTGGTAGGGGTTGAGGTATTAACAGTTTAGCTTTGATTTAATATTTTTTGGCTTTAAGAGATTAAAATCATGTGTTACAATCATTTTATCAAACTATATTTGACAGAATCCATATTTACCCATATTTTATATGTATGAATTGTGATTCAATCCATCCAAATCCGATCCAATCCACTCAATTGTCACCTAAGATAATATTCAACAAATATATAACATACGTATAATAGACATCTAATTTATGTATATATGACTAGCGTATTGGTTGATCAACCAAATGTGTAACTTAAAAAATTATCATGACTATAAAAGGATGATTTACCAGAAGTGTTGGAGTCTTGAACTGCAACACATATGTCTTGTAGAGGATTGACATCATAGGCATAAGCTAATTGGGATGAAAAGAAAGCAGCAATGGCTAAAATTGTTATTAACCAGCTCATGCTCATTGTCGATTTAATTTGTAGCAAGGTCTACTTTCAATTAATTTTGAAACAAGTTTTTTTTTTTTGCTTAATTGGGCTTTTTCTAGTGCTATATATAGTTGTCTTAGTTATTATTCCTTTATTTAAAGGATAAACTCCACATAATTTTGAGAGTTTATTATTCTTTAAGGATAAAGTCCACATAATTTTGAGATTTTTTTTTTTTTTTTACTTTATTGAAAATGGGTACCAATCATAAAAATTCTATTAGAAAACACTTAAAACCTTTTTTTCCACTATTTTTTATTTTCACTATATTTTTCTTTTGAAAATTTATTCGAAAATTTCCATTTAAACTATATTTCATGTTTTTTATTATGGAAAAGTTCATTCAAAATAATCAACTATTATTAGTGAAAACTATAGTCAAACATAAATCCATCTTCAACTACAACTTTAAAAAATTCAAATTAAATTAGGGGGGGGGGGGATTGTAATAGTATGTAGTAGCTTGTATATGAAATCTAATTAAGACATTATTTAACTAGAGTTGTCAATATGGGCTGGCCCGGCTAACCCATACAGACTTTGAAATTTTATGGGTCAGGCCGGGCTAGCCTATTTTTTGTGTGGGATTAGAAAATGGCCGGCCCAGCCCACAAGTACGCGGGCTACTGCCCTCTTTTCTTAAAAGGATTTTTTTTTATAATTTTTTAGATTAAATTATAATTTAAAAATATTATCATAAATATCGACAAGACAATATTACATGGTGTTAGTGTAACTACTTGTTAATCAAATTCACAAATAAAATTATCTTTATAATATTTATTGAGTTTGATTTCAAGTAAAAGCATAAATAGCTAAATAAAAATATTAACCTAATTATTTTCCAATGATCATAATAAAACACAATATTCCATAGGCTACGGCATATGTAGTGATTCCCTAGAAATTTTAGGGAATTTTTATTTTATGTAGTACATATTTTATAAACATAATTTGTATTTAAATCATAATATTTCAAACTTTAAAAAGATTTTGAGTTCAAACTCTTATTATTTTTATTTGGCCCACAGGCCGGCCCTATCCATATTTCTCAAGCCCCACAAACCCGCAGACTTATTCAGATCGGGCCATAAAGTCATTTTTTTAAATGGGCTCCAAAAATCGTAGCCCAGTCCCTATCAAATTACGGGTTAGATCAGGCCGGCCCAACGGGCCTAGCCCATATTGACGGCTCTATATTTAACTATTTATTTTGAGATATTACTCTTTAAGAGCATATTCAATTGTGTATACTTCAGGTAAATTATCCAAGTTAGATGATTTTACTAATTTTTAAAAGTTTGGGGTATAAACCATATTTTAAAAAAGTTACATTCAAATTGTAAATATCCTCTGCAAAACTATGGCCAACCACAACTTCAGTTCCAATTCCAACTTCAAAAAAATTAAATAAAAATAAAAATAAATTATTTTTCATGAACAAACGCGGACTTATCATTTGCAAAAAATGGAAGTTTTAAAATGCAAGCCTCCAGTTCAAGAAGTAATAATTAATCAAGAATCTTGTGATGGTTTTGTGCTCTAGTTAGTGGTCAACTTATTCACAACTATAAGCACGTTTGGAAATAAATACTTAATTATCAAATTTAAATACCTTAACAAATAATCAAAGGTTAGTCAATTGGTACATTTTGCATAAAAGTTTGGAAAAATTAGAAAAGTTCACGATTGATCAATTGTAAATCTAAACACGTTGTCCTAATTTAGTACTCCTCTGTCCCTAATTACTCGTCTACTTTTGAATTGGCACACATATTAAGAAAGTAATTATTGATATATTAAGTTTACCATTTTACCCCTATTAATTATCAAGTGGATGAATCAAAAACTTAATATTTTCAAGAAGTTCTACATTTTTCAAAGTAATTAATTGAGGGTATAATAGGTAAAAATATTTTGTCCTTTCTTGATTTGTCAAAATGGACAAGTAATTAGGGACAGCTAAAAAAGAAAAAATGGATAAGTAATTAGAGACAGAGGGAGTATTTGCTAATAATTACTCCATCCGTCCCATCTTAATTGTCACTTTAGTAAATTGTCATTTTAGAAAGGGAAAAGGCTCATATGTCATTTCCGTTTGAGAAAAGGTTCATCTATGTCATCTTTTAAAAGTTTGGTTCATCTATGTCATTTCTATTTGAGAAAAGGCTAATCCATGCCATCATTTGTTAACTGAAATGACATAGATGAACAAAACTTTTAACGGGTGACATGGATGAGTCTTCTCTCAAAGTTCAATAGCATATTTAAGCTTTTTCCCTTTCAAAAAATAATTTAATTAATGACGAAGCCAAATCATATTTGACCACGTGTAAAAAATAATTTTGCAAAATTGAAACTGTTTTCAGCTAACAAATAATGGAGTGTATGAACCTTTTCTCAAACAGAAATAACATAGATGAGCCAAACTTAACAGATGACATGATAAATAAGTCTTTTCTCAAAGTTCGATAACATATTTTAACATTTGATTTAAATAAGTGAAGCTACTAAATATCACATCACAGGATATTACTTATTTTTATCACATTTGCAAGAATCTTTATTATAAAAAACCTAAATTACATGATGGAAGAACATAAACAATTTGAAACATACAACAAACAAGTGATCATCCTAGGTGAATTTATTCAACATACAACAACATTTGTAGTGGCATATAACCTAGGAGAATTTATTTGGTACATAATTATAATTCTAGTAACATAACCTAGGCAAATTTCTTTCGAAGTTGTTTAATCACTTTCTTATCAAGCTGGAAACCTTTGGCAAGAGCATCGTCGATAATAGGTGGATCAGAAGCAAATATTATATTAGGAATCATGGTGAATCCAGGATTTTGACTGTTGTAAGTAGCAAGTATAGTAGCATTTGTACGTCCAACATTATACTGGAAGTGAATAAGCCCTTGTGGAATCACAAACACATCACCAGGATTCAAGATTTTAGAGAAAAGACGACTCTTAAAGAAGTTATTTTCATAAGGTACAAGAAATCCCGCATAAAGTGTACCCTCCAAGATAGTTATAAGCTCAGTAGCTCGAGAGTGCGTGTGAAGTGGGATAAGACCTTTTGGTTCGAAATCAGCACGAATTATAGAAATGCCTAAAGTGTTGAGTCCTGGCATATTGTTTACATCAACAATATGCACAGAATAACCATACTTTTGCCTCACTACTTTTCCACTTTCATTAAGTCCTGAAGTAAAAAAATCATCTACTTTTGCAAGGTTTGGGTCTTTGCAAAACTTTCCATTCACAAAAACTGCACACAAGTGAAGTAAAATGATGTTACCATATTATTAACATATTACATAAATTCAAATTATACAACATATGGTATAAAATAAGGAAAAGAAAAATAAGTTATAAGTCCAAGGACTTTTGTCCAGTGATAAGAGTTTAGCGCGTGATGTGAGAGTTACGTTGCACATCATGGTTCAAACTTGTTATAAGTAAAAGCTTAGTACTTAAGTGTATATTGTCCCACTTAGATTTTATTCCTGTTTTTAAAAATTGAGCAAATATTACTCTTAAAAAATTATTCTTTTAGACAACATTCGACTCAGGTCTAATGCTTTTTCTCATATACTTTTAAATTTTATAGATAAAACATTAGACTGTTGTCTAACATTTATAATAACATACAAAAAAAAAATTAGTCTTTAAATTTGTTTTAAAAAAAAAATTAGATCGTAGTCTAAGAGGTCTACAAATTGCAAGTAAAATAAAATGATGGTTATGATTTACTAAACAAATGTCATAAAAAGGAACAATTGGTAAAAAATTCTTCAAAGGTAAAGGTATAGGCACATTATCCATCAACTTTTGAACTATGCACCACTAGCCTTCGAAAATTTCTCAATTACAAAAAAAGATGATATTTTATGTATTGTATAGCTGTCAAACAAAATAATAGTCGATAAATACATAACATAACATACTTAAAATATACATCTAATTTATACATATATATGAGTTGGTCGAGCGATCAAATATGTAACTTGTCAAAAAAAAAGAAGTTGCTTAAAAATTGTGATGACTATAAAAGGATGATTTACCAGAAGTGTTGAAGTCTTGAACTGCAACACATATGTCTTGTAGAGGATTGACATCATAGGCATAAGCTAATTGGGATGAAAACAAAGTAGCAATGGCTAAAATTGTTAATATCATGCTCATTGTTGTAACAAATTGAAGTCTAATTATATTATATTTGGAAACAAGTTTATTTTGCTTAGTTTGGCTTGTTATACTTTTTATTTTTTCCAAGAGAGATATCTAGTACTATTTATAGGTGTCTTGGTCATTTATCTTAAGCAAAGTCTAGTAATTTTCTCATTTTTAAAATGCAAGTTTAAGTTCAAGTTCAAGTGGTAACCATTAATTAATCTCATTATCTTTTTTCCCTCTGGTCAAAGTCAATAGTCAATTTATTCACAATTACTCTCTGCACATGTCTGGTGAACTTTTTTTAAGTTTTAGTTCGTGTTTGATATTTGTATTAAGATCCGACTATTTAGGAGTTAGGATCAATTTAGCTATAGGAGAATTTTTTTTACCTTTTTTGAATTCTTGTTCACTTTATTTGAAAGTTAGCGTTTGATCAGATATCTAATTTTGATCTGTATGATATAACTAATCAGTAGAACCACCTTTTTTTTTTATCATAGGCCAAGGATTTTGTTGTTAACCACACACTAAATGCTAGCTACTGAGGAAGAAAAATAGGTCATACGATGATAATTGAGAGATTTTCACTGAGCATATTTCTAAATTGAATAACAAAATGACAGAAATTTGTAGAGATCAGATATATATACATCTATAGTGAATTGTGGATTCCGAAATGATAAGATCATTTTTTGTTTGGACAAGTCACTCTTGTCTACGATAGCTTCAAACTCCACTTAACCCCTCCTCCTTTCATATGATGGAAATTGTCGATGTATCGTGTGAGTTGCATTTTGTTTTTCTTTTATTAGTTTGTCACTAAGACTATTTCTAAATATTCTTTGCAAAAAATATGATTAAATACAACTTTAATTCTAATTCCACATTAAATTTTTTAATTAAAATAAAATAAACGTATTTAATTTTTATGACTAAATGATAAGTTTTAATATCCCTTTTTCCCATCTTAGTCATTTTTTGTTAAAAATGAAAGTCAAAGTAATTTTCTCATTATAAAATGCAGGGTCAAGTTTAAGTAGTAACAATTAATCAAGAATCTTGTGATTTAATTTTTACTCCAATCAGAGTCAATAGTCTACGGTCAACTTATTCACAACTCTACGCTTATGCATGGTAAATTTACACATTCAAAGTGTGTAAATTTATAGAAATTAAAGGTGAATTTATGTATCGAATGTTTATAACAATCAATAAATATAAGATACGTGTCTGTCACATACACATTTATCACTAGACCATGATTAAGTGATGTATTTTTACTTTAATTTTTAATTGCTAAGATAATTTCTGATATAAACCGCCGGTCGAAATCAAATACCTTAACAATCAAAGGTTAGTCAATTGGTATATTTCGCAAAAAAGTTTGGAAAAATGAGAGAGAAGTCCACGATTGATCAATTGTTAATCGAAGCATGTTGTCCTAATTTAATATTTGCTAATAATTACTCCACCAATCTTATTTTATTTGTCGCTTTAGCTTAAAAAATCATTGACTATAAAGAGATCATTTATCTTAGAATTTTTAACCACAACAATATTGCTGTATATATAGCTAGTCATTTTTAGCATTCTCTATGTGAGTGACACAGTTAGAATTTCGAGATTTAGATTTTTGAACTTTGAATGTGAGTTCGGTTGTAAAAGCTTTAAGTTTTTTTAAAAAAAATGAAATTTATATATTTGAAAATTACTAAAAGAAAAAACTATAAATTTACAAGAATTGATTATTTTAAATATTTAAAGGTATATAAAGAAATTTTGATTAAAAAAAAACTATATTGGCTCTTATAATTTCAACAGTGCCACATAAATTAAGACGGGAAGAAATAATTTTAATATCCGGGAGCTTCAAAAGCAAAGGAAAAAAGCACATTGATATGATGGTTCCATTGCAAAACAATATTGTTTTATCTTTTGGCTTTTTTGTATTTATGTCAAACTTTTAGAGATGTAGCACTATTTATAGTTGGATCTTTTACCACTCAAGTTTGTGGTAATTATCTTTTTATTTTTAATCAGAAGTTTCGAAATATTTTTAATTTCTCATCATATACCTATATCCCTTGTCGAAGATGTTGAATTCGGTTGAATCCGATAGTTACGTGTTCCATCCCTCTCTTGGGAAGGGGAAGAAGTTGGGAAAATAGTTTGGTTGTATAATGTAAGCTACATAGAAGAAGACAAAACTCACTAATTAAAACATACAACCATATGCTATGCTTTCTTTCATTGTTTTCTTCTTCTTTTATTTGGATTTGATGCACTTGAACTAATGATCTTTTGAAAACAATTTTTTTTATCTTCAAAAGGTAGTGGTAAGGTCTACGTACACTATACTCTCTCCAAACTCCCACTTTGTGAGATTTCACTTGATATGTTGTTGAAATAGTGGAATAATGTTGCACTAACATTGTGTCTTACGTTATATTGAAAGTGAATACGCCCCCTAAGGAACCACAAGCCCAACGCCAGGATTCAAGATTTTAGAGACGAGATGAGTACTCTCGCATTGATCCATTGAATCAGGAATGAGAAATTAAAACCGGGATGAAAATGAACACCCATAAGTATAGACAAAATAAATTCGATATCTACCTTAGAGTAAAGGCCCAAAATTGTCCCTCATCTTTGTGTTAAGACTCAAAGTCATCCTTGAGTTTTCACATGGAGCAGTAATAATCCCTCATGTTTGCAATATTGGTGCGCTTTTGGTCCTCCTTCAAAATTTTGCCTATTTTTTAACATTGATTTTATTCATAATTTATGTATGAAACGTTTAATCGTCAATTTATATATTTAGTAGAAATAATAACTCCATGTGAGAGATTGTGAGAAGAAAAACACCTTGTTTTGTTTAGTAGAAATCATATTGCAGGTAAAGTCGATTGTGAGAAGAAAAACACCTACAAGACGATGGGACATTCCTTACATAAAATTATGAACATTATTAATGTTAAAAAAATAGGCAAAAGTTTAGGGGAGGACCAAAAGTACACCAATATTGCAAACATGAGGGACTATTAGTGCCCCATGTGAAAACTCAAGGATGACTTTGAGTCTGAACCCAAAGATGAGGGACTATTTTGAGCCTTCTCTCTCTACCTTACCACGTCCATCCCTAATTACAAATATAACATATAGCCTAAGTTCATCGACTTAATTTCGCTCATAAAATTAACAGCATGATGGTAAGAATTAGGGGAAATGTCAGCTTCCATAAATGAATAAGTTCACTCCAAATACTGGAAAAAATACATACAATTAGAGAATAACGTATTATTCCAACGCTTTGACAAATCGCTAGTGATGAGCATCGCGCTCCAAACAACTTTCAGTAAACACACAATCATATTTGTAATGTCATAATCTAGGAGAATTTCTTTCGAAGTTCATTAATCACTTTCTTATCAAGCCGAAAGCCTTTAGCAAGAACATCGTCCAGAATAGGTGGATCTGAAGCAAAGATTGTACTAGGAATCATGACGACTCCAGGATTTTGACTGTTGAAAGAAGCTAGCAGAGTAGCATTTTTGTGTCCCACGTTATACTGGAAGTGAATAAGCCCCTGTGGAATCACAAACACATCACCAGGATTCATGATTTTAGAGAAGAGACGACTCTTAAAGATGTTTGAAGCATCAGGGGCAAGAAATCCTGCATAGATAGTACCCTCTAGGATAGTTATGAGCTCAGTAGCTCGAGGGTGCATGTGAAGTGGAGAGAGACCCTGTGGTTCCAAGTCAGCACGAACTATAGAAATACCAAGAGTGTTGAGTCCAGGCATCTTGTTTACATCCACAATATTTACGGCAAAGCCTAACTGAGGGACTGCATTTCCCCTAACATTAAGACCTGAAGCAAAGAAATCATCCGATTTTGCAAGCTTTGGGTCTTTGCAAATCTTTCCATTCACTAAAACTGCACAAGTCAAATAAAACGAAGCTAAGCACCAGAATTTCAAGTTTATGAGTTCCTACAATAACTTCAGATTCACAACAAATATTTATAGATACATGGTCTAAACAAAAGCTAACCCGTGAACCCATAAGTTGTTATGTGGATCCGTTACTGGCTAAACATATTATTCAAATATTAATACAACATATAACAACTATGCCTTGTTCGCAAACAAAAACTATATAAGGATGATTCACCCGAAGCCTTAGAGTCGTTAACTGCAACACATAGATCTTGTAGAGGGTTGAGATCATAAGCATAAGCAGGGGAAAGAAATAAAGCAATGATGGCTAAAGTTGTTATGAACCAGCACATCCTCATTGTTATGGCAAAGTTTGGTTTCTTAGCGAAAGACCGAACTTTTTCTGGAAACAAGTTTGTTTTACTATGGACTTGTTATGATTTTCTTCAAACAACCAGAAAGGTGTGACTATTTATAATCTGATCCAAAAAGATAGTGTAGGTATTTTCTCATTTCTAAATGTAGATTTAAGTCCAAAGAAGTGACCTTTAATATAATCAGTAGTCAAAAAGTCGCTCATTAATTAGATCAGCTTCATTACCTAAATGGGTTCAATAAAGAGAAGAACTTGCCTTGAAAAGTAGAGATTGAAGGTCTATTTATTTCTTGATTACACAGAATCAGAAGTAACCAACCATTCTTTTCAGGGATGTAAGTGGAGCTTTCATGGTTGTTCAGATTTAACATCCTCAATACCCAACTACCTTATGCTTTCAGGAATGTAGGTAGAGCTGTACTAGTTGTTCAGATGTAACAACGTCAATAAACAACTACCTGATGTGCATCTGTTGTGGATTCACTACACCAAAAATGATCTTAAGCAGCAATTAATTAACGACAATAACTTAATTGCCACTAAATATGTTTTTAGTGACAATTACATCTTAACACTCTTTGTAAATGCCGCTAAGCTTATAGCGACATTGGATCTAATGGCAATTAACTAAGGCCGGTAAAGGGTTTAAACACTCTTTGTTAATGTGCATATGCAAGGAAATCATCCGCTTTTGCAAGCTTGGAGTTAAGCATGTAATTCATATATTAAGAGCTAACAGACGACATAAATTATACAACATACAACAACTATAGAAGGATGATTTACCCGAAGCCTTAGAATCGTTAACTGCAACACATAGATCTTGTAGAGGGTTGAGATCATAAGCATAAGCAGGGGAAAGAAAGAAAGCAATGATGGCTAAAGTTGTTATGAACCAGCACATCCTCATTGTTATAGCGAACTTTGGTTTCTTAGCAAAAAAACAATCTTTTTCTGGAAACAAGTTTGTTTGCTTTGGGCTTGTTATGATTGTTTTCAAACAACCAGAAAGGTGTGAATACTTGTACTCCGATTTAGTAGTTTTTCATATCTTTGTTTCCGTTTTAAATTATATTTAATACTTGTTTTCTGTCTATCCAAAACAATAGTCCAGGTGTTCTCATTTCTAAATGCAGATTTCAATCCAAAGAAGTAACCTTTAAAATAATCAGTAGTCAAAGAAATGGTTTATTAATTAGATCAGCTTACTTACCTAATGGATTTAATAATTTCATAGAGATGGAATTCTAGGCACCATTGACTAACTTCTTAAATAATACTAAAGAGAAGAAAATCGGACTGATTTGTAAATGAGAGGGTGCCATATATATGTAAATATTCTAAAAAAGTAATGATCGATAATTCATTTAGTTCTTGATTGTACAGAATTAGAAGTAACCAACCATTATTTTCAGCAATGTAAGTACAGCTGTCCTGGGTTGTTCAGATGTAACATCCACAGAAAACAATTATCTGATGTGAGCATCTGCTGTATACAGTGTCATGGATGAGATCCTATCCCTTTAACTTCAACCTTGTAGACTCAGGTTATTCAAGAGATTCATTTCGCATATAATTTTGGAGTTTGAATTGAGAAATGAATTATTAACTTAAGCATGTAGTCCTAATTTTGTTTACTAGATTGTTACTTCTCCTACGAATGAATGTTCTCATCTTAGTATGAATCAAATGTGGAACTTCATAAAAAACTAGCCTGACATTCAACATAGACTGAATTATGAGACAACATAGGTCATAAATCGTTTTTAGCCCTTTGTTAACGAAGACGCTAAGAATCAAAATTAATCTTCCTTTAACTTGATACCTTGCAAAGGACACATCTCAATATTGAGGGGATAATCAATATTGGGCTACAAACAGAGTAAACGCTAATACTGCTAATTGGATTTGAGTCTCTTTTCCTAAGGGATAATCAATATTGGGCTATAAACAGAATAAACAAAAAACTGATGGAATAATTAAGGGGTTAAATGCTAGAAAAAATGGTCAATAAATATACTCGGGTATAAAATCTCCCCCTTTAATGTGATCCATCGACCATCATGTTTATTGGTGATGGCTCAACGATGATAAAAAATTTCATCCGAATCATAGATACAAATATCCAATTTGTATAATAAATTCTATCATAAAATTAAAACTTCAATAATTGATACTCATAACTTGAGGGCTTGGGCTTGTTGAAATCCTCTTGCAGCTTATCTTCCAAGTTAAACAGAAATGGTATAAAGTATTCAAAGCCAGCCTCAATGGAGACAAGGTTGTTTTATAGATTGTATACATGAAAATTGAGGGGTTCACAAATCAATACTTTAGCCCTTGATCACAAGCTAACAAAAAGGAAAACCAAGGTGAACTACCAAATACAGAGGGACAAGAAGTTCTAGCAAACTAAGCTCATAAAATCTAAGCACGACAAACATGCAAGAACAAATTGCCAAGAAACAAACTAGCTTAAATGGAAATGTGACATACTTCAATAGTCCACAGCGCAAACCTTATAGCTCATCAGATTTGCTCAAATTACCACAAACATTGCATTCCATAACTGAGGATAGAGATGCATCATGAGGCAACGGAGCCAATGTACCCCAGCAATTCTCTCGATTACACATGTATCTAAGGAAGAAATACGCGTGAGGAAAATCTTGATCCCTCTCCTCCACCTTGCCATTTACATTTACTTCATCATCCACGTCTTCCTCCATCTCTTCATCCTCTTCCTCTTCCTCTTCATTTTCCTCACCCTCCTTATCCATAGCATCATCCTCACCATCAGACCAATTAGCCTCAACCACACACCGATCACAATTGCAAGTAAAACCATAATCCTCCTTCAACCTTTGCTGCCTTTCCGAATACTTAAAATTCACAGGGAAATAACTCAAACAAATCTCCCTCCCCGCAGGAACATCATGAATCACCCTAACAACAATATCAGTATTACTCCTGCTATTAACATCCGTATCAACATACTCAAACCTACACGCATTCGGAAGACAATCATGATTGAAAAACGACGCCATTGGATAAATCCCATAAGCTCTAACACCTCTTTCTCTATCAGCCTCAAAAGGTTCCATCAACCCAAATGCATTCACCTTATCCTTAGCCAAAAGAGCCGCAGTAAGCTCTTTAGAGAACCCAAATTCACCAAGATTCAACGACGGGCACGTAGCAACGAGAGAATGAAGCAAAAGAACATCACTTTCCGACACAAATGACGAATCCCCTTGAAGAGATAACAGCACACGAAACGAAGAAGGAGAAATCACTGCTAAATTATAAGCTGAGATAAGAAAAAAAGCTTGAATTTGTTGATCTACATTCAGATTATTATGAGAAGAAAAGGTGTTTCTTAAGTGAGTTAAGGATTGGCAAACCCAAGGAGTGTGAGAAGAGGATAAAGCTATAGACTGACAATTAGAGGTACAGAAGAATGAAGAAGTGCACCATGAGCAAGGAATTGGAGATTGGAGGATTACCCTGAAGCAATTTGAGCAAAAAGTGCTGTTCTTCACAGAAGCAGAGTAAAGAAGGAGAGGAGAGTCTTTGAGGATGATTTGTCCAGGTTTTAGGGGTTGAGTAGCAACAATTCCTCTTCCTCTTCCTTCTATTTCTGAAATTTTTAACAATTGATTGTTCTCCATTGTTGTGTACTGTGAATTTTCTCTGAAGCTTCTGCCGCAATTAGGGTTCTTAGGGTTTTAGGCTTTTAGCTATGAAGACGATACTGTCACTTCGGGTTTTTCTATGGGGGAACAAATTTTAAAAAAGGGCCCTATTTAAGGCGTAGTCAATTTACGAAGTTTGTAGTTTAGCCATTTCAGATCCTAAAAGGCTATAATCGAAATTTATGAAATTTGTAAGTTTAGTCACTTTTGTTATGCCAATGAACTTAAAAAAAAAAAACTCAAAGACATGTATGTCTGAAATTAGCATATCTGACTAAAGTTATGTATTTTGTTTGTATAAATAATGAGGTTGATGCTAAAAAGTAAAACGTTGTAATATTGTAATGAATCAAGTCCGGCCCAATGTGATATTCAAGTCACAAAAATAGTTAATGGACTGACAAGATTTATTGGGTCGAGAATAAGCAATAGGATCATGTTAATTTGGGATATGAGTTGAGTAGTGTTTATCAATTATCATAATGGTTTAAGATATTCTGCTTATTGTTGATTAAAGAATTTGATTCCTCTCATTTCCCTTTTTAGGATTTGAGCTTCTTATCCTCATTCTTATTTCTATCTTTTAGTTACTTGTAATTTCAATATTTTCATTTTAATTCAGTAGTTTGAGTGTTGTAATTATCATTCTAAAGTTGTAATCATGTTACAAATTCTTATTAATATAATAAAGAATTTGCGTTTGTTCCACTGTTCCAATTGCCAATTACTTATTAATGCAAACTTAATGAATTTTGGATCTTTACTCCCTTTTCCAAATTAATCATCAACCTTCACAAAATTAAAACATGACCGAGCCATTTCACATGTAAGGAATTTTTCATTTTCCATCATAGAATTTGAGTTAGAAAGATTTGAAATTATGGTTTGAAGTTTCAAGTAGTGGTACAAAAGTGGTTATTTTGTTAATTTCTTCCAACTTTACTTTGTCAACGAGTACTGAGATTCCTCCACCCTTAATGAGGTAGCGCTTCTGCCTTTAATGTAACGTGAATATGAATTAATCCTCACATTCAGTCCACTTACTTTTTTTAGGTGTGTGACAAGATCTCATATACAAAACAAAACTTTCAAAAGAACATCATCAAGTAACTGAAAAAAAATTACAATAACAAGTATGAACTAACAAGAACTTGTCTCATTAAATTTGGTTGAAAACTAGTGAATCGAACTCTAGGAGAACTGAGCTCGAAGATGTTGAATCACTTTCTTATCCAATTGAAAACCTTTAACAAGAACATCTTCAAGAATTGGTGGATTTGAACCAAAGAGTTGATAAGGGATCATGTGTACTCCAGGATTTTGGCTATTGAAACTACTCAAATGTGTTGCATTTGTGGTTCCCATATTGTATTGAATGTGAACCATACTTTGTGGGATCACAAAAGCATCCCCTGGATGTAAGATCTTATCGAATAGCCTCGATTTGAAAGGATTTCGTGTATCAGGAACAACAAATCCAACATAGATAGTACCTTCCAATACGAGTATTAGCTCACTTGCTCGAGGATGAATGTGAGGTGAGATTAATCCAAATGGTTCAAGATCAGCACGAGCCATCGAAATGCCTAGAGTGTTGAGTCCTGGCATTCGATTTACGTTCAATGCATTCACAGAAAAACCAAGATTTGTTGGTGTTGGCATTCCACTTACATTGAAACCTGATGCATAGAAATCATCTGCATTTGCTAGCTTTGGGTCTTTGCAAAACCTTCCATTCACAAAAACTGCAAACACACATGAATCAAACACAACAACATTACAAACATATCCACTGTAATCCCACAAACGGGAGTCTAGGGAGTGTAACATGTATGCAAACGTTACCTCCACCTTCATGGGTTGTTTCCTATAGACCTTCGACTCAAAAGAAGTGTAATAAAAGCATGATAGACAAGAAAACAATAACAACAGAATAGCAAGATAAACAAAGCAAATAAAGTGACAGCTAATACTAGGTAACACATCAAAAGACGAGACTAGCTCCCTACCTCTTCTTTCGTAAAAGTACTCCAACACACGGCTACCTACTACCTATTTGTCCTAATTCAGTATTCCTCGACCTACAAACCTTTATATCTAAAATTAGATCTTGTGTAAGATGAAAATGTGCCAAGTGTAAAAAAATATTAATAACTAACCTGCTATCACATATTAAACTAGATCTTTTCACTACCCACTAAAAAACAAACGGCGGCGGACAACTCTGATTGCTAAACAACAAAATCTATTGCTAATTTTATTTAAGACAACGAATTATCAAAAAAATCCTATCAGCTACTACGAGTTATCTAGCGATAGATTAGCAATGAATTTCGTAACAAAGTATTACTTTTTTTTTATTTTTAATTGTCAGTATATATAATTTAAATCCGAAAAACTCCACAAAATAAAATAAAGATAGGTAAGTGATTAATTACCTGCAGAATGATTGGAATCTTGAACAGCAACACATAGATCTTGAAGAGGATCAAGATCATAAGCAGAAACAAAGGAACAAAAGTAAACACTAAACACTACACTAATTAAAATCAACAAAGCCATTTTCATTCTAATGATAAATAATTTGGCTACTAATCACTAACCACTCAAGAGTTATTGGAAGTTTTTATAGTAGAGATCAGAGTTATGTAGTACATTAAAAAGGAAAAAAAAGCAGTCAAAATTTAGTTTCAAGAATCTATTGCTTTTTAAGTTTTCAAGAAAGTGGTCAACATCACCTAGAGTGTAATTGGATTAAATTAAAAGTTAGTCAAACTTACTTTTAAGTCAATTTTTGATTTTTAATTTTTTTTGACTAATATCAAAATAACTTAAATTAAGTCAGAAATGACTTAAAATAAATTAAAAATCAAAAATAAATTTCTCATACTTTTTATTTTTTAATTTAAAAATTATTTAAATTTGATTTTTATTTAACTTAAAAATTACTTTTTTTTAAGTCATATTCGAAAGTCTTTTTCTAACAATATAGATTATTTTTTCTTTCATATTTTATCTTTGTGGCTTGAAATGAATGAAGAAATGGGTAGTAGGGTACAATGATTTAAATATCTTTTGCCGACAAAAAATACATACATTGTCATTGTCAGTCTCTTTGTCCAGAACAGAGTCGTCTTTGATACAGAGCGTAAGTGAAGATTTTTTTGACGTAAATTTAAATTTAATCTGATTTTAATATAGATATTAGACATGAAGAGAATCAAAAAGAGTTTTTGTTATAAAATAATTGAGTCTAATATCAGAGGTGAGCTCAAAATTTAAAGATTGTGGGGGCACCATTATCTTAACGTAGGCGCTTGCAAAACGTTTAATGTTGATTGAGAGATAATAATCGTGTTCGATTGATAATAAATATATGAGCAGTAGCAAAAATATAAATATATAGGTTAAATATTTTGAAATTAATCTGGGATCTCATTTATGGAAGATGTAGGTTCAACCAACTCCCAAGATGCACTTATGTTTGTGAGGTACACAATTAAATATATATTATACACACAGATATATAAACAAATAAAATTAACAGGTGTACATATACGTATGGATTTGCCAAGAAAATTATCAATATTTCATCTCTTATTGAAATATCTAAAGCAAATCCAATCATTTTTTTTTTGCAATATCCAACAACTAAGATGATAAATAACATGCATGAATTGTCATAATCAATAGTATTATTTATAACAAAGTAATTAATTAATGGATACATGATCTTCTGCTTTATAGAAGATAGAAGAAGCAGGGCCGGCTTTAATATAAAGCAACTAAAGCAAAAGTCTTTAATTAGACCCCTTAATTATGTAGACACCTTTTTTTATTAGTCATGAATTAAAAAAATAATAATTAAAGAAAGAGAAGTTTAAATGAAAGCGTAGTACAATACTTTTATTTCAAAAAAGGGAGGAAATATTTTAATGATGATTCCAACGGTAATACATTTAAAATTTTTTTTTACTGAACATACTTCCTTCAACATGAATCAAATATCTTGTACAAATCAAGAAACTTACGCCTAAGAGTCCTGACAATGATTATTGAGACGAAAATATTAAAACAATAGTTTTTCATATATTGGTATTTTTCATTACAACAATTTGGTCCTTTTATTAGGACCAAAAATTTATTTACCGATACAAACATATTTGATACTACTATTACATGATCATTAAGGTGACTCAAAGTCTATCATCATTGATCCACCATCCTCCCCATAGTTGGACTCATATATATAATCAGGATCAGGATCAGGTTCACCGGCTATGTAATCTTTCTTGTTTGGCTGATTAGTGACAGAATTAACCTCATTATTGGTATGTTTGTTGAGTTGATCACCAAATGTAAATATGGTAAGGACCATTAATCCAAGGAACATGATTAGCAAACATTTGGAAGGTGACATGTTTGCAATGTTAATGTGATTTTGTTAAACTAAAGTTCATTGTGGTCTTCTTTATAGTATCTTGTCTTGATAGGAACATGAAATTTGTGTGATGTTTTGTTTCCTTATATTGAGGAATTTGCTATATAGATATGAGAAGAATAAAGCGCAAGGACAGAAAATACTTAACCGCAATCAAAGCTTAAACTAAATTGCTAAGTAATTTTAATCGTAAGAGTCATGAATTAGAGTGAGATTACATATCATTTATAACCGTAATAAGTGATGTAAATTTATATACAAGACGTGTATCGTACATTCACATACTTTGTATAAATATAACACCAAGTGTAGGCAAGTAATATCTGAACAAAAATTATACTTAAAAAAAATAAAAAAAAATTATAAAGTTATGGCATGTAGCAGGGGAGGTAACAATAACATCAGGCACTGCACGATTTTAATTTGAATGAATTATAATGAACTAAATTAATAAATAAATCATTGCTCAACCTTGCACAAAAATTCTTTGGGCAGAGTGAGAGTGGGGTTAATACCTCAGATGGTCACTCAACTATCCAGTCTTTCCTCAGAAAGTCACTCACATGGTGACATTTTAGTGAAAATTAAAAGTTGAGTGACTTTCTGAGGCAAAAGTGGATAGTTGAGTGACCATCTGAGGTATTAACCCAGTGAGAGCGCATAATGACAGTAATAAAATTCGTTGGGCGGAAATTAGCTGAGTCAAACAGACTAATAATGACTTAGAGCTCAACTCCTTCCAACTTTTACTAAGTTTTAATTTTATATATATTCTTATAATTTGGTTAACTACCAAATCTTTTTTTTGTCTTTATTCACATATCAAATAAATAAATTATTTTAATATTTTAATAAAAAAAATGCATATGTCAAATTGGGCTAAGGTTAAATCAACCCCATTTTTAGGTAGACTATGTTATTCTTGCAATCAAGATATAAACAGAAATGAATATAATGAAGGGAAAAAAATATCGACTATAGAAAATTGTTTTCTTTAAGAATTTAATCCATTTACACTTGCTTAAGGTTTGGATTAATTTCTCCCAGGATAGAATGGAACACTGTTTTAATATATTGGCAATTAAAATTGTAAAATTTCAGCGAACGCATCAAACAGAGTAAATTACATGATACTTATTATTTTTCTTTTTGAAAACTTTATGCAAATAAGAGAAGAAAAGTTTGAATTTTGAAGTAAAAGATTTTGTTTTTCAATGTATCAAATATGGCGGTGTCTCTAAAAATTTATAATCATCAATAGATGCGAAGGCAACGAAGAGAAACTTTTCTTTAATTGAAGGGAGGTGACTTTTTATTCAAAAGGAACATGTTCGTTCTATGTGAATTTTAAATAATTTCATGAATTAATAAATTATTGATAATATTAGGAAAAATGAATTTAATTAGTGAAAATGAAAAATTAATTTTGTTAAATTTTTTATCAATCAATCACATTATTTGTCGAAATCAAACATCTTATTTTTCTAAAAAAAAAGTGATCAAGGCTACGCCCATCAGGCCAAACATCTTACTTTTCATCTTAAAAGATTCCTTAAAGAGAGCTATAATTTCTTTGTTGATCCTGATATATTGATTTAATAAACAGACATTTCTATTCAACAACTTCTCGATATAAATATTATAGTAATATACTTCTTTGGGCCGGCAAATTTGAAATGTCAATATATATACCCATAGTTATACACAATGATTTCTTTTGTTACTAAAATTTCAAAGTTTTGACCAGTATGGCTTTTTGTTTGATAGTTCAATATTTTGACTATACATATTTATTTATCATATAACAAAACAATACAAAGAGAAAAACTGTGGCTATGAAAGCATAACGAACGTATTGGTTATTGCATTTTAATATTTAAAAAGTGGTCCTTTTGATTCTGGATCCTCATCAAGAGTGTGTTAGGTAAGAAGGAAAATGTTTTCTATAAAAGACAAATAATTTTTTATATATTTTTTTATGTTCGATATATGAATAAAATATTAAAATATAATATTATAAAAGCATTTATATATAACCAAAACAAATAATGATATGAGGTATATTGAAGGATAGAGATGACACAATCACCGTGGAATATCATTTGTGGAACTTATTTTGCCTACTTCCACTAGACAAGTCATTGTCCTCGTTTTAAAAGAAATTATTATTTTTTATAGAAAATGTTTCGAATTCTCTTCTTGTTTGATCTTAGAACTAAGGGTCTATCAGAAACGCCGCATCCTACAAAGGTAGGGGTAAATTTTACATATATCCCATCTTCCCCAGACCCATTTGTGGAATTAGGTATGTTGTTGTTTCCCAAAATTTTTGCACCTAAACATGAAAAACTCTATACTGAACACACCCATAAACAGAGGCGGAGCCAACCTTCTGCTAGGGGTTCATCCGAACCCCCTTTGGTAAAAAATATTACTATTTATACATGGTCAAAATTATTTTTTATGTATATATAATAGATGTTGAACCCCCTTCGGTTAGTTCGTGTGTTTAGTTCTTCAAATTTTGAACCCCTTATTAAAAATCCTAGCTCCGTCACTGCCCATAAAGCTTAACTGAGTGCCAATACAATAGCATAGTCACTTAGGAGTCGTTAGGTATAAGATATAATAATCACATAATAAAATGCAGGACAATTTAATTCCGCGTTTGATTGGTGGAGGTATTAGGCAGTCCTGAGATTATTTATCCCACCATTTATGCCTTAGTGATGGAATAAGACATTCCATATATATGATGAAATAACTTATCGAATGACTTATTCCGGAATAAATTGTTCCCAGAATATCTTATCCCAGATAAGTTATTCCACCATGTATATGGGATAACTAATCACATCACTAAGGCATAAATAGAGGGATAAATAATCTTAGGACTACCTAATACCTCCAACCAAACGCGAAATAAAATAATCATGCATTTTATCCAGAGATTATTATATCTTATACCTCATACCAAACGACTCCTTCTAAGAAACTGGAAGCTACCTGCATTTTCCTTTCTCATAACTCCCAAGTAGATCAAAAGCAGAAGAGAATATGATACACATGACATGAGCATTTTGACCAGCAGTTTACATATCATAATTTCAAATGAAACTTAGAACCATAACAACAAAGCCCCAACTAAATAACTATACCTCCAAAAACTGCATAATTGTTGATAAACTAACTTACAATGAAGTTATTTGACCAAGCTTTTCCAGCAACTCGCGCATCATTGAGCCCTCCGATACCTATTTCCTGTCCTTGAATCATCTCCTACCTCGACTGTATTGGACGGAGGATTGCCATTCTTAGAAAACTGTGTGGCAGCCGCTCGAGCACCAGCTATTGCAGCAACAAGATTTTCAGATCGGTTGTTTACATCAGATGTACCGGAGCTACTTGGGGAGGAAGCAAGGGATCTTGGCTTCAATGAAAAAGGATCCCGAGGATTTGGAAGGGGAAATTTCACTGGAAGTGGGGGCACAACTGGAGAAATACCTCGGATTGCAGCTTCATATATCTAGAACACGAATTAAAACGA
This sequence comes from Solanum piurae, assembly GCA_029582685.1. Classification (NCBI taxonomy): domain Eukaryota; kingdom Viridiplantae; phylum Streptophyta; class Magnoliopsida; order Solanales; family Solanaceae; genus Solanum; species Solanum piurae. Next base: position 22,782 of record JAJOOO010016060.1, read on the forward strand.
AAAAAGTTAAACAAATTAACGATGCAACAGGAAAATGAGTTTTAAACAAGGATCAACTACAAGTGGAAATGTCTTAAATCATTGTATAAGAGGGAAAGACAATAAAGTTTCTCAAATTTCAATACCTTTCTTTCCAAGTTATAAACACCTTGGAACCCTCGCATATCAAATGGTACGATAAGTTTCTGCACGAGTTAAAAGGAAAATAATGATTCTTTTGCTAGAGATAATACGAAAGAAACAGATAATTGACTACCAAATAAACCAAAATACCTGTGGTTGCTCACAAAGCCAGCAAAATTTTGTTTGTCCCTCTAGCCTTACCTGTAAGCAAAATGTATCGAATAAAATAAGAAAACATATCACACAACAAAACCAAAATACTTGAGGAATAAACTGCGTCAATGGATAGGAACAAAGAGACATTTGAAGCTCACCCCTTCGGGAATCTGATCCCAGTTGACTAGCTCGTCACATGTGACACATCCAACTACTTCAACACAACCTGTACAAACAAAAAGTTTCAAAAAAAATTTCGGATGACAATTAAGAACAAGTAATCTCTACGTTCAAGAAAACATAAAAGTGATCACAACTTAAGTCAAAATGCAGATGCAGAAAGTTAGATATCTTTTAGATGAAACCGAAAACCTAGACAGGAACATTTCTGCCAATTTCAGATTTATCCGGCTAACGTTGATGAACTTAGTATGACATAAGCAAGAAAGAGCCGTCAAATGCATTTGATGATGGTGACTAGCTATTGCATAGATTCATAAATACCAATTGTGGAAAGGGAAAGGCAAAATCCCATATTATCTCCCACGGAAATTAGCACCTGATGTCAAAGAGAAGCTTCTAAGGCAGAAATGGAGTACATATAAAGACACCCAATGATGAGTAAATTAAAAAACTGGAATTAATTGACGCAATCATGTCAAGCAACAAAATAAGTTGTCAATAAGTTTGTACCCCTCGAGCATGAGTTCTAAATAAAATATTGATCCAGCACTTCAATGGTCTGTTCAAGTAAACACGATATCTTTTAAGTATAGGAATCTTATCTAACTTTTTATTCCACTCAAAGTAATTTTAGTTCAAAAACAGAGGAAAGGAATTAATTAGTACGCAAAATTATGTTGCAAGGAATCCGTCACCTAGAAGTCTTGAAACTGGATAATGCTCGGGAAACTTGAGATCAGTTATGCCATTCACAGCATAGATTTCCCTGTAGAAGTCCTCCATTGCTTTGATAGTTTCTGGTTCTGGGATCTTACTAGCAGCATGAATCCAAAGTCGACCTTCATGAAAGAAAGAAAACATTATAATTAATAATAAGGAATTGAATTCCAACAAGAAACAGGAAAATGTAAGATTACTCATACAAGTAAGAAAGGGATAAGTAGAGATAAACTCTTGTACTATTGCAGCCTGAAATTAAATTGAACTGGACACAAATGCAATCATACAAAGAGCGAATAGCGGAGAAAATTACGGAAAACAGAATCTACACATTTTGTTTAGCACCAACACCTTAGTGAAACTTTAAATCATATTTACGAAGAATAAAAGTCATGTGTCCCAAGAATACCCCACCATTAGGAGTACATCCATTCGAATATGACAATGTGAAGCAAATAGCGCTAGACGTGGCTTTGCAACATATACACTACCACTAGCTTCTAGAGGTGATTGAGAAGATTTTTTTTATTTTTTTTTTTTGCTTTCATCTCATCCACTTTGAGCCATGCATTGCAAGTTAAAAGTTGATCCACTGTTGACCCTCTGAAGCAAGAGCCTTTATTTGTCACAAATGCTCCTCATCCGTCCCATTGGATGCAGGTGGTTCTAATGCCTAGACAACATATTCTTTCTACAGGTAACTTTCTCTAAAATTGTCTATTGACTAAATCCTACTATATGGCCACGCCATAGCCAAAAACTTATACTGCGATCATTGGACTTCATGTAATGGGAGGACGATGACAACAAAAATTAGGAAAGCATTTGAAGAAGTGACGGGATGGCGAAACTTTCCATCAATAGGCACTTACTGTCTCAGCTGATGCACAGAGAATTAAAAGATATATCTTGGGCCCTACACTCCCACATAGCACATATATTTTGCCATCATCTTGAGAAATGATTTAGTGATATTTTACAAATCAAAAATACTAAGTATTTTGTTGTATGATTTCAGAGGATCTGCAGTAAAGCAGGCTGGGAGTTCATCTCTTGCCCTACAGATGAGATGATGCATGCATAGCACTGACTGGATAACCATTGAAGGGCAAAAGCACACTGGAGAACTAGGATATTTAGCCATTCTCTAATTAGAAATAGTTCACAACAAATAGTTCCAATTTAGATCCACCTTCCAAAAGTTACCAAAGAGTTTTTTAGGAAAGCTGAGAGACTAGCATCTTAATGGTGAGATTGGAAATTCTGCAGCCATATTGATGGTGGCTTAGAGAGTGAAAGCAGGAACGACATTATGTTTCTCAATAGGTGCTTTGAAGATAAAGAATGACATTAGAGCTTCATTGGATCGGTGGTGAAGCACTGCAATTTTTCCTTTATCAACAAAAAAAGAAGCACCTATTGTTCCTTTCTTTCCAAATCACACAAATTATGCAAAGGAAAGACCTTCTGGCCTTGTGAACAAACTAGTCCTTTGTAGAATTAATAAGCTGAAACAACAACTACAATAACATACCCAATGTAGACCTAACCCTACCTCAGAGATTCAATAGACCCTCTGCTCAAGGAAAAACAGTCCAAAGCAGTCCAGAAAAATAAGTAATGGAAGTGAAAGCATAACAAAACATTCTGAACGGTGACAACAAAAAAATAATATGATAATCGAAGTATTAGAAACAACTTATAGTAATAGAAATCAGATGACAAGAAGCTACAGGAGCAATACTATGACTACTAACTGAAAGACAACCTAAATATAAATAAATGCATCGCCACTCTACTAAACTTGAGTTTCAGGTTAGGTGTAGCCATGTAAACATGGTAGTCAAGACAAAAGTACTCTTACGTACTAAGCACAATATACATAGGAGAATGATTATGCTAAAAAAGGAAATCTACTAATACTCAGATCACTGATATAGATTTCTGTCCAAGCAAAGAAAGGATTTTTTATACATGACACTCAATCAAATAGTTACTCACCAAGAAGGAATTTACCAAATTTAGAAAGAAAAGAAAATGTACTGTAGCTTTTTCTGATATCAAGCAGTAATGAACCAAATAAAACCTTCACACCACTATAACTAAAATCAACTATAACATGAGACAAAGCTTACAAGTTTACACCCCTCCCCCAAACAATTTTTTCTTCTGCACAGTGAACAACAGAACAAGCAAGAAAAAGAAAACGCCAAATAAATAAACAACCCCTCTAAACTTGTCCTTAGTTTTCTTTTTGACACTCCATCTCAACCTTGTTGCATTTAAACCCTTCAACCTTATTCCTCATGTACCATCTAAACACAAAATACTATACAAATGGAGTTGGAGGGGAACTCAATAATTAACAAAAACATACCTAATTCAACAACTAGATGTAACCCCCACCCTAATACTCACCATGCCACCTCATCATCATAATCAAAAAGAGTGATTTCACCAAATTTAGGGAGTGGGGTTAAAAAGGGCAACTTTCCCAGTTTAGGCTAACAAAGATCATCAATCAACTAGATAATAGAGTAAAGTTTACAACTTTATGACCCCCCACACCCTTGTTAACAAGCAATAAAAAGACAAAGGGAAATCAAGAATTACCTGTAATGGGTGCAGGCCAAGATCTTCCTTCAATGCGTTTGATACCATAAACAAGCAAAGAAGCCCATGGTTGATGCATTGTCAGACATGGATTTCTGTAATTTACATCTCCTCTGTTCCTGCTTCCCATCTCTTCTTCTTCTACTACTGATTATTTCGGAAAACAAGGCAATTTTATGAGTAATACTGAGTGCTGATCTTGCCCTATGTCAAAAATCATGTGAAGCAATGATTTTCTGTGAAATAGATTTGTGTTTAATTTTTGCCTCTCTTTATCTCATAAATATTTAAATTTTGATCGTGTTAATTATTTAATAAAAAATTATAAATCAAATTATTTTTATCTATCCGGATTTAATTTATTTGACAAAAGTTCACACCTTCCTGGTAATAATTTGGTAGGAATTAAGTTATGCTGGTATAATTTATGGGATATTATGATACAAATATAATATTTATACTGCAAAAATGTATATAATTAATGTTTATACATATAGGTACGATACAAAAATATGTCATTTAACTTAGATTCATTTTACATGTATGTCCTCCAACTTTGGTTATGCATAAGTAGACACTTAAATTTATATAAAATTAAACAAGTAGACACATGAGTCATACGTGATATAATACACGTAGGACATCATGTAAGATTCAAATTTTCATGTAGAATGTCACGTAGGACATGTGTGTCTATTTGTTCAACTTTGTGCAAGTTTAAGTGTCTACTTATACACACTCAAAGTTTAAGGGCATAAATATGTGTTGAGGCCAAGTTAAAGGATATATTTATATATTATGTCATATATGTGTGTATAATTATATATATGTATTATGCCATATATGTGTCGTAAAAGAATTGTTACAAAAAAAAAAGAGTTATCGGGGTTTAATTTGAAAATATGGATAACATAGATGTAATATTTTTATTGAAATGTATATTTTAGTGAAAAATTCAATTTTCAAAGTCGAATTTCATGCATGAAAAGTATAACAGTAAAATAGCAAGACACAAAACAAATGAAATACATATAGTAATACAAATTTAAGAATACAAGACCATGTGAATACTAAATAATATCGTACTACTTAATAAGAAAAAGAGAAAAGAAGGAAGTTAGCCCTCTCTTTTCTTGTAAAATATGCGACAACTCTACTATCTATTAATCTTCTATTATAATCATCAAACTCTACATCTTACTATCTAGATACGTTCATATATGGTGCCTCTTGATTTGAAGGGCGATTGAAATCAGCATAGGACTCTCGTCCTAGATAATCCAAAGTCATCCATCGAAGAAGAGTTGTTGGAGAGGCTTAATAATAGTACGATGTATCTAGGGATGGCAATGGGTGGTGTAGGGCGGGGCGGTGCGGGTTGAGCTTAACCTGCAAAAATTTTAATCCGCCCCGCCCTGCATAACAACTCTTTTCATTTTCAACTCGTCCCGCATAGACCCGCCCTGCATAATTTTTTTACTTTTTTTTTTCTAGTTATGTTTGATACTAAAAATAAAATTCATAAAAATAAGTTCATTTTTTCATTAAGTTGTATTAATTTAATAGGATAGTGACTTAAAATTTTATTTTTTAGAGATCAATTGGGAAACATGTAAGAAATTGTATTATTTTTTATTGAACTTAATATTTTAGTAGCTTTAATGAAATTATCTTAATACATAATGCTCTATCACTATTATAACATGTAAAAATTTAAAATTAAGTTTGAACCCAATAAAATCACATATACCCACAACCCGCCCCGCCCCACATAGCCTTAAATCCACCCGCCCTGCATCCGCCCCGCCCCATTGCCATCCCATGTATCTCAAGAGAGAAAATTTCTTTTACTTATAAATGATTTTCACATAATAATTAGGGATTAATTTGTTTTATCCATTATTGTACACTAGCATAATGGTCACTATCATATCCTCGTGCATTATAATATTGTCATAACTACACCTTATATATACCAAAAAACCAAACAATCATACTTTATTGCTAAGTCTTTATTTGTTAGTAATTAAGATTTGACTTGTAAACATCCAAAAGCTTACCTACTGTCACCTTGGCTCTAATGGGGATTATTTTTCCTTAATTATTCTTTTGTGCTTACAAAGGTTGAAAATGACTCCACAAGCCTGACACTTCATTAACACTAGTTATAATAATTGTTCTTTTATTATAAATTAGAATTTTCGAATTTAATTCTTAATTGAAATTTGAAAATGTAATTGTCTTTATACTTTATATGAATGGTTATTACCTATTGTATCTATTGTTCGTTTTATTATTTTAAATATAATATGTATTATGATTATTATTTGTATTTAATTATATCATATGTACCAGTACCTTGTTTTTTTCTCCTATTGCCCTTATTAATAATATTATTTACTCTGCCTTTATTTTTTCTTTGTAATATTAGTATAAATTTAATCCTCCAATTATGGTAGGTTCGCACATTATGAAACAACGAACAAAAACATAATTTATTCAAATATTATATTTATCAAAATAATATAATATCATATATTATAAAAGCGATACATAAGAACCATCAAAACAAGAGCTTAGCCAAAAGCAATTTTATTCAAAATGTTAACTTTTCATAAAACTAATCCGACCCCAAAACAAATATCATAAACTATTATTTTTTAAAAGAAAAAAAGTCATTGACGGCTAGGAAGTCTTCTCAATTTTTTTAATTTTTTTTTTAGAAAAAGACATCAACATATTATATAGGTGGGTTGTTCTCTCAAGTGAGGCATCTATTCACTCTTCCTAGAGCCGCATATTTGCACAAATAAAAAAAGCAAAGTTAACGGTTAAAAATACATCTAAAAATTATCTTTTCGTCCGTTTTATATTTTAATTATTCATTATTTGAATAACTACAATACTAAGTTTATATTTTAATTATTCATTATTTGAATAACTACAATACTAAGTTTATTTATATGTGTATCTCATAATTGAGAATAAATATTTGATCAATTCAATATTAAAATAATATATTATAAATATATCATAAATAGTTAAAATATGAAATTTTCGAATATTTTTTATTTTTTACCATTA